>QLTV01003971.1:232265-255360 GCA_003457575.1 Thermophis baileyi
CCCCAGAGCCAGAGTTTGGGGGAGAGAAAGAAAGACTTCTGCTGCTTTCCTTGCATGCAGCCAAAAGCAGAACCAGCAGAAGTCTTTCTTTCTTCCTTTCTCTCCCCCAAACTCCGACTCTGTGGCTTCCAAACCCCAGCCAGGGCAGCGGCCACTCTGCGAGTGCGCTTCCTGCTCTATGGTGATGGCTGGAGCTGGAACTGGAACTAAACAGACTGGCCGAGAGACGCCACGGAGCTGCCAGATTCCAGTAAGAGGCGCATCTCGCGGCCCGCCCCGCCTCCTGCAACCCGAAAATAAGCCTCCCCCGATAATAAGGCCAAGGCCATATTTCGGGGGTCAAAAAAATATAAGCCCCTGTCTTATTTTCGGGGAAACACGGTAGGTCTCTGTGAGGTCCACCAATGTGAGAAAATTGCCCGTTCTTACGCTCACTAAAATGGTCTGGAGCGAATGCATTTTGAACTGCTGGTAAACGATGTGGCGGTTCAATCATTTGAGGTCGAGAATTGCCCTCCACCCTCCCAAGATCTTTGGAACAAGGAACAGGAGGGAATAAAACCCCTGTCCGCGTTGCTCCACTGGAACCGGCTGGATCGCCTGGATGTCCAGAAGATGATTTATGGCCGATTGCATGAGAAGCCGCTTGGATTGGTCCCTTGACAAAGGACACCTGATGAAAGACCTCGGGGGGTGGTGGTGGTGGAGAGGAACTCCAGGGAGAGGCCAAATTTCACTGTCTCCCTGACCCATGCGTCTGTAGTGACTTCTTCCCATTGGCTGGCAAATAAGGCCAGTCGACCTCCAATGGGAAGGTTCGTTAAATAGTCACTTCTGACGATGAAAGGAATGATTTCCTCTTCCCCCCCAAAGGACCTCTTTGGGGGAAAACGCTGTCCTCCCCTTCCCGATCTGTCCTGTGACTGACTCTGTCTGGGAGGGAATGGCCTCGTAGGTTGAGGGAAGCCCGAACCGCCCTCTTGCCCTCGAAAGGACAATTGGCAAAAGTAGGGGGAAGATCTAAACTCAGCTCGCCTAGAAAGGGACGGTAGGACCTTGCGTTTATCCCTGGATTCCACTAAAATGGGGTTCAGGGAGTCCCCAAACAGCTTTTCTCCAGAATACGGGGCTGAGGCTAATCTCCATTTATGTCTAGCATCCGCCTGCCACTGGCGGAGCCAAAGGAGATGTTGGGAGGCCACCGACGAAGAAATGGCCCTAGAAGCGAATCGTGCTGCGTTTAATGTAGCATCCGCAGAGAATTCCAAAGCTGCCATGATCTTGTTCACATCCTGATGAGCTCTAGAGTCAGGAATTCTCGCCTGTAGTTTTTTTAGCCATAACAGAGAAGCCCTGTTAAAGAAGGAAGCTGCCATGGATGCCTTTACCGCAAAGGCGGCCTCCTGGTGAGCCCTGACTAGGGTCTGCTCTGTTCTCTTGTCCACTGGCCGGAGGGCTTCCTGTGGAGAGTCTACCATAACTGATAGAGAACACAAAGCGGCTACAGGGGCATCCACTGTAGGGACTTCCAAAATCTTGGAAAAGTCCGGGGCCCATGTGATAGTATGGTTTGTCTAGGCTATTGGGATTGGGCCCTGCCCCTGGGGAGGACCGTTGCCTCTGCACGACGTCCAGGAAAAGCCTGGGAGAGGGAACCACTTCTTTTTCCACAGTGGGTTCAGCAAAGAGAGGATCAGTTGGGTCCTGAAGGCCCGGAATCTGGTCCAAATCCAACTGACTAGGCCCCATTTTGGCAGCATTTGTGGCCTTGAACAGTAATGATCTGAATACTGATGGTCGAAAAAGGCCAACAAAGGCGGGCTGATTGGGCATTAAGCCTTCGTCATGAGATAATTCTTGATCCCTGGAAGCGTCCTCTGCAGATAAGGATGAGTGGCTAGGAGAGGCAGTAGGGTAAATCCCTTGAGGAGGATAAATATCCCTAATTCCTGGCATTCCTGATGGCCAGGCTGAGATCTGAGGTGTTCAGATACATCTGAAGCTGCCCTCTGCTGGAGGCCTGCCGCTATACCCTGTGTGATGGCTTCAGATATGAGGGCTCCCATGCTAGCCAGTACTGAGGGCTGTGATTGCTCCAGAGATTGAAGGCCTGCGGCTGTTGGAGTAAATGTAGCCGGGGCTCTAGAGGCTGAGTGTCTGGTGGGCTGATCCCAGAGAAATTCTGAGGGCCTCTGCTCTGGTAAATGGCTGGAAATGCCCTCAGGATTGCCAGGCAAGATAGAGGCAGATGTGGAGGGATGCTCTGCATCGCAATCGGGTGACCATGCCTGAGCATACTGGTCTACCATGGGCTCTGGCAAATTACAAGCCTCCAGAGCAGGGGTGGGTTCTAACTTACCTTGCTGCCGGTTCGCTTCCTCCCGTGCCGCGTGGCCGCGCCTCGTGGGCACCCACACTCTTCACTCGTGCGTGCATGCGCAGTGCCGAAAAATTTTAAAAAAGCCAAAAACAAGATGGTGATGCATGCGCAGTGCTGGAAACTCGGCTCCTGCGCATGCGCAGAAGAAAATAAATTTTAAAAAAGATGGCAGCGCCCATGGACCGGTACAGACTGAACTGGCTCCGTGATGTCATCGTGACGTCACCAGCAGGTCACTACCGGTTCGGGCGAACCGGTCCAAACGGGAGGAACCCACCTCTGCTCCAGAGGCCCAGGTCCACAATGAGGCTTGTGGAGGCATTGAATGGAAGGAATCACGTGATCTCCTCTCCGCCTCCCTCTGGGCCTTGGCAATTTCTCTGTCTATAGCCCTTTGCCTTCCCTCCTTGTCCTGTTTAGAGGCTTTGGAGACTTTCTTCGGTGGCCCACTATCATGCGGCTCTGAGGCCGCTCTCTTGTGTGCAGGCCTCTCCCTCTCCCTCTCTCTCCCTCTCTCTCTCTCTCTCTCCCTCTCTCTCCCCCCCTCCCTCTCTCTCCCCCCCCCCCCCCCCCTCCCTCTCCCCCCCCCTTCCGCCTGACGAAGCTGCCACTGCTCCTGATCCTAGGAGACTCGCAGCCATTTCAAATCGAGAGAGGTAAAGGGTCAGCATTCCAGACCGAACTCGTGGGCGCTGGCCTGATCCGCTGCCTCCTGGCAGCCGGATTGCCGCCACGCAGCCTTCAGCAGGGTCACGCAAAGCCCTTCATGCTGGAATGGAAGTCTCTCAATCGCGTTGTTTGCGAGAGTAAAGGAATCGATGGTAGGATTGCTGTGTGATAGAATCAAGGAATGGAAACCACGAAGACACATCTAGTCCTAAAGATCGACTAAGTCTAAAAGCTGGAAGGGCAACCGGAGGCGGCGTGTTGTTACAGTTTGCAGACTCAGTCCAATCAGATGACAGACGGAGTTAACCCATTCCTAAATGCTATCTCCACCCACTATGGAGAATTTTCAGTTTCTCTTCTTTTCAGAGAACCGTTACTTTGTTAGTTTTCGATGTCTTTTCCAAAGAAATGTGTATTCAAAAATAGATCTGTCATGTTTTCCATGGCTTTTCAAAAAGGAAAGTTCTTCCACATCAATTTAATTCCTACGTTACTTTGGCCTCCACCCAGCTCCACTCATCTCCATATAAATTCTTGTGCCTTAAAAACTACCTGCCACATTATATTTTAACAAATAGTTAATTATTTAATTATGCCAGCTGAAACTACATTTATGAAATACACTGTTAAAGATAAATGGACTTGTATCAGAAAATGTTGTCAACCTGCCTGGTTCCTTCTTCTACCATGCTTTCTCTACAAAATTTGAACAATACGTATCATATTCCACAGCTAATCTATTTTTTTGCTAGTCACACTGATTCTGTTTTTGATCAAGATAGCACAGAAATATTATAAATAAATGAGATATACAGAGAGGCCTACATTTCAGCATTTGCAAATCTGCATCTCCATATAAGATTTGTTTGATTCATTGTTTTGAACCTCTGGGTTTAGGTACCTCTAATTCCGCTGAATCAAGCAAATACTATTGACAAATATCAAACAAAATGTTGATTTCTACCTTTGATTATCATAATTAAACTGTTCTATCAAATGCAACATTTCTTACATTAGGGCAGTGTCACCATTATGGACAACAGTTGGTCTCTGGAAGTATAAGCAGAGAGATATTCCGAAGAGTCGATACATTTAATTAGATTTAATTTAAATCAAATTAAGTAGTTTAGTTTAAACTACTTAAATACTGGTGTTTTACTGGTCATCTAAAACGTTTCTGCTTCTGTCTCATTGAAAATTACATGTGACTGCAAATTTTGGAAGGGTTGCAGGAATTGCATATACCCTTGAATTCACATGATCTTTTTTCCTATTTTGCAGGTTCTCTCTCCTATTCATAGAGAATGGGAACAACTCTCCAAAGTTGCCTTTCTGAAATGAGGTCTCACAGAATTCTAACATTCGAAGGGAATTTTTGACATATTGTGACTGAAAAAGTATTGTTTTCAAATTTTGCATATTATATGATGCGAGCACTAGCAGTGGTGGGATGTTTTATATACTGCAGTTGAGCTGCTGGCTTTGCTGTTACGGTAAAAATTGTAAAACATGGATTGTGTAAATTAGAAATGAAGTTTGCATTGCAAAGTTTTTATATATTTCTTTTACCAATTTGTATACATGGGTTCTCTGAAAAAATCTGGAGAGAGAGAGAGAGAGAGAGAGAGAGAGAGAGAGAGAGAGAGAGAGAGAGAGAGTGTGTTGTGTTTAAGGTTGTGAGTCCTAGTCCCACTTTAGGCATGAAAACCAGCTGGATGACATTGGACCAGTTACTCTTCTCAGCACTAGGAAGCAGGCAGTGGTAAACCATGTCCAGAAAGCCTTGCCAAGAAAACAGTAGGGACTTGCCCAGGCAGTTGCCAGAAATCAGATCTAACTTAAAGGCATTAAAAAAATGAGAATGGCTGCTCTAGTGAGTCAAACATAATCTTCTCAGGTCTTCTGAAAGTATTGAAGATTAAAACTGGAACATTCAAACTTTATCCACAGCTGAGTAGTTACTGATTCACTGAGATATGTAACTCCTCTTTTTACGAGCAACATTGGTTTAGAACAGTGTTTCTCAAACTTAGCAACTTTAAGATGTTTTAACTTCAACTCCTACACTTGCTGGGGAATTCTGGAAGCTGAAGTCCATACATCATAAAGTTGTTGAGTTTCATAAACACTAGTGTAATGTATCCCTTTGCTCCTAGGGTCAGCTTATTATTAAGAAGCCATATATTCCTGGACACTATTGAAGTTGGCAATCTTTCATGTACTTCAAACAAGGGCTTGTTAAATCTTCACCATTTTAGTGGTTATCCAATCCAGATTAAACTTTCAGTTTTGTTCTTCTTCATCTAAGCTTGCAGTTTAATAGCTATGCAGTATTTCAGATTTGTTCTGTAATGCTTTATGAGCTTGTCCTTCCACATTAGGAAACGATATTAGCCTTGATTTTTGTGTTTGCTATAAGGTGCATGATTTTGTTCTTGTATGTGCACGTGTGTTAACGATCACTCAGCACACTATAAAACTTTCATTTAACAAAGCTTCAATTGCTTAAGCATTAAGAATGGAGCTTCTCTATTATAGTATTTCCTATTTATACCCCAAGCAACCATATCACCATCACAGTCTTTTCATTACATCAGCAAACTCTAAATTATTTTGCTTCATTGATGAGTTTTTTTAAAAAAGCAGCATTCATTTCATCTGGGAATCCCCTAAAGGCAGCTGTTGCTGGGAAGTCTTGCATTTTTTGCATTTTTCTTCCTTAATATTATGCAACTATAAAACAGCAAAAGCAACATCAAGTATCACTTTACCCAATTTTGCATGCATTGTACCATTTTATTTATTACAACAAAATCAACACACACACACATATATGTACATATACTGATCCTCTCCATACTCTGCATATAGTTAACATTGTATAACTGGAGCCAAAATATACACAGCTAAAAGGAATGTTACAGGGGGCCTCTCTCTTACTGAACAAAGCAGGCTCAGTTTGGCTCTTTTTCTCTAGCACTACCACATCCGCACATCATTAGCTGGAAAATTCCAGATATATGCTGTAATTTTTGAGCTCCCCCCCCCTCCAGATGCCATTCCCCTTCTCTTCTCCCCCTTTCCTTATCTGTCGCTGCTTCTTTGGTTCTTTGCCAGCTGTGATCAACAATTAATACAACCAAAGAAGGGGGAAGAAAATAGAGAACACTCCCTGGCAACTGGCACAGCCTCACAGGAAATACCAAATAAAAACTTTATTATGTATTGTTTAACTATTTTGTTTGCCTGTAGGCCACCCTGCTATTGGTGTAATTCAGCAAGACACGGTTGGTCTGGACGAGCTGCGCGCAGGCTCATTGTTTGCAGGATCTATCATGCACAATCCTTTAGTGGAGCATGTGTGGCCCCACTAAAGAAAGAGGCGTGGTAGGCCAGGTTTCCTTTCCATTACCCAGCTAGTGACCAAATGTTAAAACGGGTGAGTAACCTTTTAATATTCATGTCATTAATTTACCTTTACCCCTTTAATGATGGAGGTCCTCATATAATAAGCCACAGGAAAAGCCCAAGTAGCAAAAGATTAAAAAAAAAAAAAAAGGTCTCCCCCTCCTCTCTTCCCTTCCCTCCTGCTCTCCCATCTGTCTGCTCTTGGGGTTGTGGAAGCTACCAAGGTGACTATTATACATGGCTGTGCAAAAAGCTGAAAAGTGGGGTGAATTCCAAGCCTTAGAACTATGTCTGTGGCATTCGCCTGAATGTATTAATTAGTCTGGTATTTTAAATAGATTGTCCCTCTTGCTTCTTTTTGTCATGCCCCAAATATAATAGCAATAGGAGATTAAAATTCTTTTCATCAACATGGCATTACAACAAATATACTTCCTCATCTTAATCAACTGATGAATCAATAGCTGCATTCAGCTATTCTTTCAGATTCAAAAATGCAAGAGACTTGCTATTAACTCTCTTAGAAGCAATCACTGGCCAATATCTAAATCAGTTAGCATGACAATCTCTACACTTGAGCAACTGAAGTCATTTTTAGGGTCTTCACTGTTGAGCAATGGAATATGGCCAACATTACAGAAGAGCACAAATGTCCTTATATTTTTCATCTTAATCTGCGAGGCCACGAGGCCTCTTTCCCATACATTCTCAAAGGAAAATTTACTGATCTGTTAGAAAATATGAGAAACACAACAATAATAATTTATAGTTTTGCAACATCTATTCAATCACATGGCTTTAAAGATCTCCTACCTCAGTTTGCTACTCAATTTGTGCAACAGCCAAAAATATTAATTACTTTTCAATAAGTAAATGTTTTTCCATTTAATAATAGGAAGATGCTATTGTAATGATGGCAGTAGCTTACAAAATGTAGCAAAAAAAATTTGTAAGATCTTTCCCCCTCTAAATTACTCTCTGCTTCAGCAGTAGAGAGAGCCAAAAAGAGCCAATTTGGTTTAGTGGTTAAGGCTACAAATCTGGAGACTGTGAGTTCTAGTCCTACTTTAGTCTAGTAAACTGGCTGGGAGGCTTTGAGCCAGTCAGTTCATACCTTGAGTTATTTATAAAAATAATAAAGGCGGAATTAAAAAAAAAATTAAAAAAATATTTCTAGAAGATGAGAGAGGGAGGGGGAGGAACAGTGTGGAAGGGAGAGAGGAAAGGGAGGTTTTTGATGTTCCCTGACAGCTTCCTAACAGAAAACTCATGGGGAAGTTGGACAGAAGTTGGAAGTCCCTCCTGTCTCACTACTTTTTTGCCCACCCATGATCATTCAGTTTGTTTAGGTAAGAAAACATCTCCTAAACGTGACACAATGGGCCACAGGTTGTCTAGTAAATGTTAAAGCTCCACCTGAGCAGGTAGCACATTGTTTTAGAATATAGGGAACAGTGAATTATAATAGAACAATTCATATTTTGAAGATAATTCTAAGTGTCAACCTATAAAAACTCAATGTCTTTTAAAAACATCAGAAACAATAGTTGAAACAAACTCCTTTTTATTACAATCCATATCTATTACATCTTGTTATTTTTAATAAGCTGCCCAGGGGTATTATGAGATTCGGTGGATATAAGTTTCTAAATAAAGAATGAACAAATCTGTATTATTAGAATAATTTCAATTATTAGAATAATTAATCTAAAGAAAGGCTTTCCATTCCTCCCCTTGTCATGTACACATACACACTGCAGAAAAAGGGTGGGATGCAACAGCAAAAGGTATGGACAAAATACACATATCATTTTTTTCTCCCCCACAAGTTCCCACTTGTTTTTAACCATTAAGAATGTTTTGTAACTGGGTTTAAAAATGTTTCACTAACACAGAAAGATTCCTTGTTGGACACCCACCTTTTAGAACAAAGTACATCATCTGTGTCATTAATTGTTAATCTGAGCTATTATATTTCACATATTCACTGGGAAAGAATTTCAACTATGCAGAACAACAAGCATTAGGGATCTTAAAAAATTGGGAACTTTATGAACAATTAGAATACTCATAATTTTTAAAAATCCCATCTCCTATATCTAAGCTAAGAGGACAATGCCTCAACAATACTCATGACAGTTATTACTCAATTTTGTTTTAACAAGGATTTTAATTTTTCTTTTCTTTCAAGATGGTGAACTCTTAACAGACAAAAGAGAAATGAATTTTGCACTGACTAAGCGGTACTGGAATATTACGTACAAACACTGAAATGTTGCACCAACATTCTACAAAACATTGGATTATTTCTTATCAACTCAACAGACAAGATTATAGTCATACTGGCTGAGAAGAACAGATGTTTTAGCCTAAAATATTTAGAAGACACTATAATAACAAAGTGACAACAGTCAATCTTGCGTGATCTCAGAAAAACTAAGCAGGGAATGGACAAATACCAGGAAAATACATGGCTGAAACACTAATTTAGGAAAGGAAATAAAATAAAATAAAATTAACAGGAGTCAAGCTTGATTCAAGTAAATCTTTTATATTGCCAGAGCTCAAAATGAGAGTATCTGAATGCAAATTCTAGTGATTTAATCAATTAATTAAATTAGCCATTGTTTATTTAATTATTGATTATTATTTTATTTATTACTTATTTATTATTTATTTATCAAATTTATATGGTTGCCCATCTCACAAAAAGTGACTCTGGGTGGTGTAGAGCAAAAAAATATAAAAACAATAAACATGTCAAAAGCAGACTAATTTAAAAGTTTTAAAAAAAGCATAAAATACTAAGAGATTAAATCAACAAGGGAGCCACCTCAAAGATTTCATCGGTCCCTTGAGATCTCTAAATCAGATGACTTAGCCAGGTTCTGAGGGACTTCTGGAAAGTAACTAGGGATGGAAACCACCTCATTTCAGGGAAGGGAAGAAGAATATTCCATAAGGCAATCGCCATGGAAGAGAAGGCCCAATGTAGTTCCCTGACAAATGGGACCTGTAGCATGTCTCTCTCTTGTCAGACATAATGGAATGGGCAGATGTGACTTAGAAGAGGTTATCTCTAAAAATAACTTGGTTCCATGCCATGAAGGGCTTTAAAGGTAGAAACCAGCATCCTGAACTGGACCTGGAAACAGACTGCCAGCCAATGCATCTCACGGAACAGAGGTATAACATATTATAGAAGCACACATAAATGCTTGCACTGCTGAATTTTCACCAGCTGAAGCTTCCCGATACTCTTCAAGGGTAGCCCCATGTTGAGTGTATTACAGCAATCCAAACACGAGGTGACAAAGCCAAGACTGACTGTACACAGAGTCTCTTATTCCAGGAATGAGTGCAACTCATGCACAACACAAAGCTATGTAAAGTTCTTCTTAGTCATGATGGCCACCTGCTCTCTTAAGTAGGAGTCGTGAGGCTAGGAGAACCCCCAAATTCTGCACCAGTGCTATCTTGGACCATACAACTTCATCCAGCACCAAAGATGGCACCATTAAATAATTATATGCTAATCCATCAGTTATTTCCCTGATGTAGAAAAAGAATTTTACTGTCAGATCTGCCATCACATTGCTTCAGCCCTGCTTTGCTTCGATGGCATCCTGCCATAAAAGGGGGGAGGGAGGAGTAAGGGGAGATAGGGAGGGGGGATACCAGGATGACAGGAACCAGAGGTGCCAGCCCAGAACAGAGCCTGGCAGATGCAAGGACACAAGCATGAGAACGGAATGCAAACCCCCACCAAAGAGGTGCCAAACTTTAGGACTGTTACTAAAACACCTAGTCTGAATACCATTGGACATTTACGAAAGGACCAGGGTGGTGGAGGGAGAAGGAGAAGGGAAAAGCACTGGGTTTACATGGGAATATTCATATCTGGCTTTGCTTACGCTGTAACCACTTGGCTTTAGTAAAAGTATACCTTTTGCTACAAATGGAGTCGAGATCTTTCTTTCCTAAATGCCCAAGCTGGGACAGGCCTGACATTTACATAATAGTTAATTTAATCAAGAAAATAATATACCTGAAATATTCTAGAGTTCAACAACAGGCACTGGAACATAGTATAAAGCTATTGCATTGTAAGCAAGCTACTAATTAACTGGGAAGGAAGAGTTTGTTCCTTGGATTTAGTCTAAGCACCCTCTTCACAAACCATTGTTTTTGTTTTCCACCATTCCTGACCTAATTTAGAAGAAACCAAAGAAATCAAGTATAAGCATATCAATAGATTTCTTGTCTTCTATGTTGTTATCAAGTATTATTATATAACTTGCTATAAACTATTCAGCACACAAAACTTTGTTTTTTATATTTTTAATTAGTTTATCAACAAGAGATGTACTGCTGTTTTGTAAAACAGCCCTCTTAATCTGGTGCTCTTCAGATAAGTGGTACTCTCAGAATTTCCAGGTAGCAGCAGTTTACTAAATAAAGATAATTCACAAAACTCAAAAAAAGGTTCACATGTTTACTGTTTATAAAATTAGGAAGGAGTTCATACATTAATAATAGGTATCTTTTAATTCTTCTTTACATTATTATAAATCTTTATTTAAACTTGGCTTACGGTAAAGAAAATTTTATTTTTCTCTTTCATTTACTTGTAACCATTTTATTTCAATGCCCAGCTTTTTTGTTGGATATTAACTACCGTATTTTTCCACCCTAAAAGAGGGTGGAAATGTTAGTGCGTCTTATACACCGAATACAGCCATTTTTGGCCTCCTGAAACCCCGCCCCATGCATCCCGTTTTTGCCAAAAACAGGCCCGTTTTTCGCAAAAAGGGGGCGCGCAGAGGGTTTGGGAGGCCTACAGAGTACTCCTAGGGGCTGGGGAGGGCAAAAACGTGATGCGTGGGGGGTTTGGGAGGCAAAAAATGGGGCCACTTTTCATGAAAATGGGGCGTGCAGAAGCTTTGGGAGGCCTGCAGAGTACTCCTGGGGGCTGGGGAGGGCAAAAACGCAACACGTGTGGGGGGGTTGGGAGGCGAAAAACGGGCCCATTTTTTGCAAAACAGGGGCATTTTTGTCCTCCCCAGCCCCCAGGAGCACTGTGCAGGCCTCCCAAAGCCTCTGTGTGCCCCATTTGCGTGAAAACGGGGCACACAGAGGGTTTGGGAGGCCTGCAGAGTGGTCCTGGGGCCCGGGGAGGGCAAAAACATTTTTTCCCCTGTTTACCTCTTCGAAATCTTGGTGCGTCTTATACTCCGTTGTGTCTTACAGCTGGATTTTTTAATGTATGTAAAATGGATTTTACATATAATTACTTATCGAACTGCTCAATATAACTTTATTATGTTTCACATTCCAATTACTTATGGAGTTTCTTTCAGGATAATAATTTTGTACAGCTGATTTCTGCAAGATTCTGGATAGTATCTTATACTCAGTGGTTTTGGGATGTTTTGGTATTCCATATAGGAATGCAATTGGGCCTTCAAAATACACATGTAAAACTTTTATTATTTGGCAAGGGTTAGTGTGACCTAAAATGTATTTTAAATGTGTACTGTGATTAGTATACATGGGGAAAATTCCTTATTAGATGTATTAGTTCATTATAGGTGTCATGGTGGCGCAGTGGTTAAAATGCAGTATTGAAGGCTAACTCTGCCCCAGAGCCTGGAGCTCAATTCTGACAGGCTCAAGGTTGACTCAGCCTTCCATCCTTCCAAGATTGGTAAATTGAAGACCGAGATTGTTGGGGGCAATATGCCGACATTGTAAACCATTTAGAGAGTGCTGTAAAGCACTATGAAGCAATATATAAGTCTAATGCTATTGCTATTAAACTGTATTTAAATTATAAATAGATTTTAAATTATAAAATAATTTATAAAAATATACATTATAAAAAATTATTTAAACAATTATAATTTTTTAAATAAATTATTATAAAGATAGAGGAGTCCCCTTCCAGCAGCTGCTGTTCAGGAATGGTAGGACTATATTTCTCCAAGTGCCTACTACAACATCTGCAATGCTGGCTGCAGATTGGTAAATTGTAAAGAAATCCCAACATTTCAGGATCACATCAAATTATAAAAGGCAGAAATTTGGAATACACTGGGGTACAGAAAACTATTTACGATCACGAGCAACCTCCCCTCACTCCAAACTGAGTAAGAATGGGGAGAGGGGGAAAGACAGCGACAAATTAATTAGTGTTCCAATGTTGTATCACAGGGATTACTTGCTCTATTCCTTCTCTCATCTAATTCTCCTTTGGGGTCTCCAAAGTCCCCAAACAAATTAACCAACCTTGTGTGCTTCTTGAGAATGGCTATTATCGTGGGATGAGATTATTCATTTTCATTAACACTTATGTTAACATTAAACATTAATTATTATTAGCACTATATTGATAGAGGTATTTTTAGACAAAATTATCTTGTTCTAAATATAATACTAATATGCCACATTGCCTCAAAGAGAAAATTTAAAATTACAATGCATGCAAGGATTCTCTAAAGTTCCTGCTCCTTACCCCAAATTCAAATAGCAGTAATTGAAAACTGAGCTTTCTTTCACAGTCTAGTAAAAACTAGCTTTCTGGAACTGGGATATGTACGGACTTTGGTCCATTTAACAAGGTCAGACTGTTTATTCTTGACCAAATTCTTTCCCACTGTAAAAAGGTACTTTGAAATGCCACATTCCACAGGCAGCGCCAGTAAGTCACTGAAGCATATTTTCCCACAAGAACTGATACGATAGGGAGGCCTTTACTTATTTAAAATTTCTGCTGCTTCAGTGGCATAAGGTAGAGAAAACATGTAGTGTCACAAATAGTTGAAAGTATCCATGCCTCTGTTGCATGAAGTTTTTGAAATGGTGTATTCCTTAGTGAATGCAATGGAATGCCTACACAACAAATGGTGTATCTTCAATAAAAGAAAATACTAAAATGCAAATAAACTGTATTTACACACTGCAGCATGTATGCCATTCAGCAATATAAGATTGCCTACTAATGCTGTTTGATATATTTTAATTATACTACCTTTTCAATGTTTAAGGTGCTTTGCATTTGAAAGTTTTAATATAAGTGGATAAACCAATATAAGAAAAGTGTTCACTTGTTTTTTTTCAATTCTTATCCAAATAAATGTCTCCATAAATATGCTATATGATAGACGCCCATAGCAAGCCCAAAACAAGGATAAAAAGCCAGCCATAGGAGGAGGGGATCTTTAAATTATCCCTACTATGAACAATCTGAACATATTTTATAGCAATATATTTTTATTAAACCAGTATTTTTGCCACTACATTGCATATTAAGCTCATATCAATTAGACACATTAACTTCTTTTGAAGTTGCATTGAAGTCTTTGTACATAAAAGCAAACAATAACTCAGCTTTCAAAAATGAATTGAATAGCTATGAGCTTTGATGGCAATGTGACTGCCTCTGAAGACTCTCTGCTGGGAGATTTATTTATTTTATTTTTATTTTATTTATTTGTTTGTCAAACATGTACAAGATAGCAGGTATAGGTATAAACATAAACATAATCAAAGTGAATACAGATAGATGAGGACAATAGGACAGTAGGATAGGGACGGTAGGCACGCTGGTGCACTTATGCACGCCCCTGGGCTTCCTTGTGCAGTGATTTGGCCATTGTGAAAACAGACTGTTGGACTTTATGAAACAGTTGTCAGGGTTCCAAGTAACACCCCCAACGAAAGAAAACTCCAAGGCTTGATTTCCTCAAAGTTCCATTTTATTAGAGATGTCATATTGGCACATCTGGGAAAACCCGAATCTGAAAGCTTCCAGGTTTTCTCCACCCAATTGAAAGTTCAAGACCCTGCCCAGCACCCACATGTCCATCACATGGTTCAATCAATGCACCGTCCCAACTGGAGATGCCTCCCAATTCCAACCGGTCAGGTGCAGGGCAAGATGTCCTTGACTCTCTGAGAAAGGAATGTTATTATCACTATATATCACCCTAGCTCCATACAATCCCCCCTCCCAGTTTCCCACAGTAGGAAACGTGGCAGGCCTGAAGGCCCAATGAAACGTGGCAGGCCTGACAACAGTACTGCTCTCCTACCTGGTTACTTTTCTTCTCCAAAGGAAAATTAAATTATATAAAATGATATAAAAATGTTACTAACCTCCTTGCCATGAACATTTCTTTATTTACTTACCTATTTCTCACTTTCCCTACCCAAGTTAATGCATCCCTAGAAATCTGGATATCTACTCAAGTAGAATACCTACTCAAGTATGTAATAACAAAACACATTCATGATATTACCTAGTTGGGTAATGAAATGTTTGTAAGTGAACAACCAAGCTCAGAGAACACCAAGAATTCACAATAGCTAAATATGTTTTCTTCCATATACCCTTGAGGGTCTCCACTACTTACTCACCTCCACTGAAAATATTGTCTATAAATTCATGCTCTTTGCTAACGATTTGGCAATCTGTATGAGGGCAGGTACAATTATCTTGTAAGTACTAGGTTTACGCAAGAATCTTTGCTGAAGAATTCTGTCAAAGGCTGTTTGAAAATCCAAACATACCATGTTGAGAGGTCATTTCTAGCTAGATGCCTGCTAGCATTCTTAAAACAAAAGATAGAAGGTTGCTAAAACAGGATTTCCCTTTCAGAATCCATGTTTATTTTTCTTCAGAAAGGTGTGTTTATATGCCTAGCTATGTTTTTTTTTATTACTGCTTCTACTAATTTGTCCAGAACAAATTCTAAACTGACTGGCCTATAATTTTTTGAATATCCTCTGAGTCTTTTTTTAAAAAATGGGTCTCATATTGATTAGCCCCAATATTCTGGGGTATTGAGATCTAGCTGAGGATAATTTGCAAGCTAAGTGGCGAGTTAAAGATAGGGATCAAATGTCTTCTTATTGAAAACAAGCTACATTGTCACTCATAATGAATCAAAGAGCAGCAAAACATCTGCTTTAGTTCAGTTATGTGAATTTCAAAATTTTTCACTCACATAGTATATTGTTCATTGATTACCATGACATGTAATATTTTTCTAATCATATTTCTAATGCAGTGTGAAAATATATTTATCATGTCCTTGTGTTATCTTCATAATTCATAAACTGCCATACAGTTACTGAAAAGTGTGACTCACACAATTACCTCTTAGGCCATTTAATTTGTCAAAATTTCAGGAAGTTGTGGCATTGATTTTTCCAGATAATTTCTGGAATTGCTATCACGAGAACTTCACTGATCTCAGTCAACAGAAAACTTGCAAACAATTAGGAAGTTTCAAAAGTGCCGTAAATGAAAACACTTTAAGTACAGCAATATACAGGCAGCATTCCCATCTAATTTTCCTGGGTTTCCCATATCCCCAAAGAAATTAGCCAGCCTTATGTTCCTCTTGAAAATGGTTAGTATTTGGGGGTAGATGTATTCATTTAATGTTACACATTGATGTTTCCCAGTTGGGTAATGAAATATCTGCAAGAAAACAATCAAGGATCCAACAACTGCCAAGCACTGAAATTGCAATCATGAGGCCAGAGGGGTGATGCATTGGTCATAAATGCAAGTATAGCACTTTTTTCAAAGTCATTGTAACTTTGAATTATCATTAAATGAATGATGCCAAGGACTGGTAGTCAAACCCTAGTCTTTACCTAGCGTCAGATTTAGTGGCGTACAAGTTTAACAAAGAAACCAGCAAAGAAAGAAAAAAATGTCCCTGAATGAAGCACAAAACCATATGCCAGATGAAAATACTTCTGTTAAAATCCCCAGGCCTCCTGCAAGGCCTTTGCTCCAAGCTACTTTTAAAATCATGTTCACAAATATCAGGGTCAACATTACAAAATGTGGCAATGAGGATGTTTACAAGAATCTGATTCACGAAGCATGTAACTTTAGTATTGCATAAACTACCTCAGTTTTTGATTAAATATTAATCTGAAATAAAGAAATAGTTGATTATCCATAAAACCATAAATGATTTAAGGCCAGCTATTTGAAGATCAGTTTCTCTTAAGGAGACCATCCCAACTATTACAACTACCATCTTCTTCGTCCAGGTATAGCTAGTTAAGATAAAGTCTTCTAGCCAGTGATGCCAGATATATGGAATTCGCTCTTTCTTTTTCAGAGTTCATGCAAATGGCTAAGGCATTCCTATTTTGCTAGACAACATTTAAAATATGGATTAAACCTTGTATCATGCCGTTACAAATGATTTTAATTGTCTGTTTTTAAAATGTCTCCTTGTTCCTATTCCAGCACCTAGTCCAACCTCTACACTGCCCTGGCTCTCATTGTTCACATATGCTATCTAATTGATAACTATCTAAATGACAAAATATGTAACTTCTAAAGGAACATATGTATAAAGCTGGGGAAATCAAATATAATGACCCTATTGGGGCCATTTCAAATATAGGAACAGAGCAACTAAAAAAAAACATGTTTAATGAGTTGGGCAGGTTCATGTGAAGAGAAAAAGGTCTTCAAAATATTTTTGTTTATGGCTTTAGAGATGAGTCCCAAAGGTGCTTTTTCAAGAGGCAACTGGACTTTCTGGTTTTTCTTTGAAGATGTTTCGCTTCTCATCCAAGAAGCTAAGAGCCGAGGTGGCGGAGTGGTTAGAGTGCAGTACTGCAGGCTACTTCAGTTGACTGCTAGCTGCAGTTCAGCGGTTCAAATCTCACCGGCTCAAGGTTGACTCAGCCTTCCATCCTTCCGAGGTGGGTAAAATGAGGACCCAGATTGTTGGGGGCAATATGCTGACTGTGAACCGCTTAGAGAGGGCTGTAAAGCACTATAAAGCGGTATATAAGTCTAAGTGCTATTGCTATTGCTATAGCTTCTTCAGCTCAAGAGCTTAAGAGTTGAAGAAGCTTCTTGGATGAGAAGCGAAACGCCTTCAAAGAAAAACCGGGAAGTCCAGTTGCCTCTTGAAAAAGCACCTTTGGGACAACCATGACCTGGATGACTGAGAATCTCCATAAACCTTTAGAGATGAGGCATGTTTCTGTCTTTTTTCTTTGCTATTGAATACTTTACTATTGCTATTGAAGTGCTTTATGACTATTATTACTTCCATAAACAACTCTCTATGTATTTTGAGCACTCATTCTATTGGTCAGGGGAATGCAAATGACAGCCATATGCCTAAGTGGCCTATCTACCTGAAGAATGTTTTATTACTGGGGAAGTAAGTATTAGAGATTAAATGACCTGAAATTATTTGTTTGAAGCATCCCAGTAGGACCAGTTTTTTTACACCGTTTAATTTTAATTTTTCATTTTATTCCATTAGAGGAATGCTTTTCTTAAAACAGAATGAGGATGAATATTATCTTGGGAACTGGCTGATACTTCAGTAAATAATTCTTAGAGCTTCTCTAACTGCATTTCTGTTTTCCACTGTAGGAATAACATGGAGTTCACATTTCATTTAGTCATAGCAAAAGGCCTCCCAAGAGTCTTTTTATACCATCATTGTGTATGCATTCTTGTACAACAATTTATCTTGAGAGATTCACAATGTTTTATTTCTTCTTCCATGTTAAAGTAATTATTTCAAACTGAGATGAGACTAAGTAAATTTTTGGAGGAGAACCCAAAGGTGCTTTTCCAAAAGGCAAGTGGACTTTTTTTGTTTTTCCTTGAAGACATTTTGCTTCTCATCCAAGAAACTTCTTCAGACGTCAGAACTGAAGAAGCTTCTTGGATGAGAAGTGAAACGTCCTTAAGGGAACATTAAGGGAAAATGAAGAAAATCCAGTTGCCTTTTGAAAATGCACCTTTGGGACAACCATGATCTGGATGACTGAGCATCTCCATAGACATTTTGGAGGAGAATGTCTTGATTCTTAAAGTTAGCATTAAATAACTTATTTTGGGAAGCGCTGATAATCTCTATTTTCAAAATTTTCAGGAAATATTTGGAAAGGGTTATGGAGAAACCATAACTTTAAAAGTTCTTATGAAGGATATGTAATTTTACTAGATAAATTTATCTGATTTATTGTTAGTTCTCCAGTTCTATGGGTTACAAGGTATAGATCTGAATGTTTGAATCAGGAGACTTTACCATTGACCCAAATCTCTGCATTATTTATAAATGTTTGTCAATTTAGAACCAAAATGCAAAATTCATGTAGCAGAATGCTGCAGTATAATTTGGGATAATTTCAGCAATTGATATGTTACACAGTTACTCTCTAATTCCTAGATCTGATTCTGAAGAAGCCTAACTATAACTAGGAATGCTTTTATCATTTACAACCAGTATGCAAGACCTCATCTGGAAGCTTTCATGTCTTTCAACAATCTTTATTCTGTATCAGTTATCTCTGAACCCTGTTACAAATAATTTTTATTTGCTTTTAAAACATAGTTTTTCATTTTTTCTAATTTTCATGTTCTTGGTCTTCTTCTTGTCTAAGGGAGGATTAGAACCTAGGTCCCCTGTTCCTATTCCACCACTTATTCTAACCACTATTCTACCTTAGCTCTCTAATTCTTCATATATACTATCTAATTTATGGTATATAACTCTTCAGCAACAAGTATGCCGAGAGGAGAGTTCAAGCAGCAATTGGGAAAGTACAATGAATTGCATTTACACTTTTAAAAATGCATTTCTTATTAGTATGCTCACCTAAAGATTACTGTAAGACCATTTCTTATCATTCTATTTTTCTTATTCCATTTTGCTTTCTTCAGACAAATCTATAAACTCGTGTATTTTATTTCTGTATTTTCTGTGCTAATCTTTTTTTTTTTTTTACTGCTACATGCCTTAAAATAGTTGCAGATCTCTTTCTAAATGTTATCTCTTTCGGGGTTCAAGCCATGACTTCTTCTTTAAATAATGTTTTCTGGACAAGCTACATGAGTCAGATTGATACAAATAAATCAAGTTCATAAACTATAATAACTCGGTTCCTATGTATGACAAAACCAAAAGAGAAAAAAATTATATGAATTCATCTAAAATTTAATATCCCCTCACTAATTACTATACATATAGCTAATTATATTAAATACCAATGGTGCATGTAGGTGCTTCCATCAGGGAATATGAAAAAGGATAATATGCAAAAAAAAAAATAATCCACTTTTGCACAGAGCATTGGTTTGTCAAAATGATTCTACCTGTGTTTCCTGTGAGGCTGGGGGAGGGGAGAAATATAATATTGCTGAGTTTTAGTAAGATAGCCCTATTGCTTTAAATCCCAATAACTGGCAAATGTAATTCTTCCTCTCCCAAGTATAGAACTGCTTCGAACAAATTATGATTTTTAATATTTGGATCAAGTTTCCATCATTAGGTATCACTAGATGAAATGGACACTAATTCTCAGTTTCGCTCCATGTTATCCATGCTGTCTAGAAATCAAGGAAGCCCAACATAGTTAGAGAACATTGAGATAGTGTCATGGTCTGTGAGAATATCCTTGAGAACAGAAGGAGAAGCCACAGGCAGGACAATGGTCAGATAAGTGATATTTCAGCCCACAGAAGGAATGGCAATATAGAATGCATGTGAAGATATCTTCTCTAGTTCTGTGGAAAGTAAAGGTAGGGGAGAGGGAAATTCTTTCAGATTTGCAAGATTTTGTTACTGTAACTTATAATAAAAGATCATATTGTTACTCACGGTATTTTCTTGTCTGGACTTGGTTGGACTATGTTGAAAGACTGACAGATAGGAATCCTGATTTATCAGTTTTCTCAGATATTTTTTCATACAGATGAAATTGCATCTATACAAAACCTAATCTTGGAATTAGATTTTAAAATAAGCAAAATATATTGAAACTTACCACAGAAGTAAGAGCCATCTGAAAACTGTAGATTCGCGCAAGGCCAAAGTCAGCTAATTTTATTTGTCCACTGCTGGTAACTAGAATATTTTGGGGCTTTAAATCACGGTGGACCACTCTGTGTGAATGTAGAAAATCAAGGCCTCGCAGCAGCTGAAACATCATATCCTAGGAGAAAAGAAGCAAAAGAAGCAAAAATGTTAGATTTTGGGATACCACATATCAGAAAGTGAGCCTATTTCAAAGCAATGAAATTAACTAGCAAATATACCAATGATATTATATCCACCCATACATTAATTTTTCAAAGGGCTCACATAGAAAAAAACCCATTAACCATTAACAAATCCATATACCTGTATGAAGATAAATTAATGTTCAGGCCCAATTTCCATATTTCATTTTATTGATTTGGTGAAAAATTTCTTTAATAATGGTCATGTAATGCTTAATAGTTATTTCTTCTGTTGCTTTTATGAAATTATATTTACTAGTCATTTGACAAGATAAAAGACATTTTGCATTATTTTCATTCTATGTTGAAAATAAATATGAAAATTATGCATTACAATATATTGATAATATATTCTAGTACCTTCTAATTAATGTTGCCAGATTACTCATCAAAATATTTTTCCTAATTTGGTTAAAGGCCATTACCGATTACTTATATATGTTATTTTACAAATCATCTTAGCAAATAATTTTGAGAGTAACTGGCTCCATATTTTATAAATACTACTAAAGGGCTATATTACGATTTCAGTTTCGTAGGCTACATGAACACAAAAGACATTTAAAACATGGCTTAGCATTATGTATGAAGCCGGTGTGTCTTCTAAATATTAGGAGAACCTGAACTGAAGATTAATGGAGAAAATGCAAAATTATATGAATGAAACATGGAATTGTATCTCATTCCTTTTCATCCTGATTCAAACAACATTCTATTGTATATTGGTAATTTATTAACATAAAATAACATTGGCTGATTTAATGTTACAGCTCAGAAGATCCATTCCTAGATGATCTCCCCAAGCTATAATGTTTACTAAATGAAGTTAAGTTTATATCTGAAAATGCATTTGTTGAATTGTTTTGTTAATTATTGTTAACATTTAAGAGATGGCATGTGCTGAAAGCATTTTTCTTATTGGAAGAGAAACACATGGTGATAGGGCCAAAATTCAGGTTTTGCTTCCTAACAGCTGTTTATGGACATCATATAAATGCATCCACTTGTTTAACCTCAAGGACAATGTCTAGAGACACTAAACGCTACCAGCACACTTCCTCTGTCTCCAGTGGTCATTTCCTCTCTGGTTTAAGTTGCATGTGACAACAGATATTAATGGAGGCAATGCTGTGCCAATATCTCTCAAATTGCTTTGATGGTGGCTGCAGGCTGCCTGCTTGGCCACCCAGCCAAGACCTCACATGAAACATGGCATGGGGCCCACAGTTCTATTCACTAACAAGACAGCTGGTCAGTGATTAGGAAGCTGAGATAATGCTCCAAAGGGGAACATACTTTTGCAAGCAGCTTTAGGCTGAGGGACTCAAATTTGTTCAAATAGAGAATTTGCACACCCCGCCCCCCTAGATTAAGGGTGTCTTAAATCCCAGAAAGGAACAAGTTCTTAGCAGATCAGTCTGATAAAATTGTAACCAGGTAAACAAAAACTGTCACCTTTAAAAATCTCAATTTCTTAAGACAAGCCAAACAAAAAATTGAGCAGAACCTTTGAATTAAGAAAATACGATTGCAAAGAAACTGAATATAACACTTTGGTCTCAAGGGTGCCTAAATAGGACAATCTAATACTGACTGGCAGGATAGCCTCTGCCCTTTGAAATTATGCCTAGCTCCTTAGCCCAAGACAAACATCCCTTCAAAGGGTGCAAGGAGTTACCTTTTCTCCAAATATACTTTGTGAGGATTTTTTTGCCCTAATATTCTTCCAATGTCTTCTAATAAATGGAGCATGGATAAGTGCCTGCCCTTCTTTTTCTCTGTTTAATACCAATAGGTAATAAATTAAGCTAGGAAACAAACACCAAGCCCTTTCCTTCTCATGGATCTTTTTCTTGGAAAGTATAAAAAAAGAGACATCACAGTGAAAGAAATGAAAAGAACTCTCCTTCCATCCTTCTCAAAGAGTGGTGGACGCTCACTTTTAGGCTTGTTTATCTAGATAACTATACCTAATTACAAGACCAGAATTCTGTTTTCCTTGTTTGCACTGACTAACAGTAGCCAGTCATGGTTATTAAAACATGAAAAACATACTAGCAAATCAAGGAATAGTTGCAATTGGTGAGAGGTTAGTGTTAGATAGTGGGTAGAGATGACAGGAGACAGACTTCCAAAGCAGCTCTTTATTTCAGCTCTTGTGTCAGCAACCAGCAAAGAGCAGTCTGACAGCTTGCCCTTTTATAGGGAGCTGTCAGACAGACCAGCCAATAGCGTTTGAGCTTTTTCCCGCTCAAACGCTGGACCTGGTTGGAACCATGTAACACCGTTTAAACAGTTGGAACATAACACCCCTCCCCTCCTGGATGGAGCTGTCCAGCATACGTAATCACGCAGGTAGGCGGGGCGTTATGAAGCCCTACTAGACCTGCGCAATTCAGATGGCGGTGAGGCAGCGGACTGTGCGGCCAGGTTCCAGCATACGTAGGTAGGCGGGGCGTCTTGGAGCCCTACTAGACCTGCGCAATTCAGTTGGTGGTGATGCAGCGGCCTGTGCGGACAGGTCTGCTGCCGCTCCGGGGCTCGAGCATGGAAGCTCCTGGAAGGCTGGAAGG
>QLTV01003971.1:266425-277991 GCA_003457575.1 Thermophis baileyi
TTATCTGCCACAATGTCCTACCTGTCAATGACTACTTCACCTTCCACCACACCAATCCACGAGCACACAATAGATACAAACTTCATGTAAACCGCTCCAAACTCGACTGCAGAAAACATGACGTCAGCAACAGAGTGATTAATGCCTAGAATTCACTACCTGACTCTGTGGTTTCTTCCCCAAACCCAAAAAACTTTAACCTTAGACTGTCTACTGTCGACCTCACCCCATTCCTAAGAGGTCTGTAAGGGGCGTGCATAAGCGCACCAGCGTGCCTACTGTCCCTGTCCTACTGTCCTATTGTCTTCATCTATCTGTATTCACTTTGATTATGTTTATGATTATACCTATACCTGCTATCTTGTACATGTTTGACAAATAAATAAATAAAATAAATAAAATAAATAAAAGGGAAAAGATGATTTGGAGCACATACTGATGTGCACATCATGCCTGCGGCCAACTACTCAAAGAAGCAATGGTCTGGAAAAAAAAGACAAAGCTTTTTTTAAGAAGCTGCTGACAAACATGATGTGTACATCAATGTGTGCTCCGAATCACCATTTCTTTTTTGAATCAGGATAAGTTGGGAAAAGTCATGCCCCCACCCCCCAAATCATAACTTTGTCTCTAACATTTATCAATACAATCCCCGGGGACTCTGTTACTTGACAAGTCTAGAATATTTTGCAGGCAGTTGTGATTTGCTCATCCCTACCTAGCAGTATAACTAATGTAGGAAAAAATATACCAAGTAGGAGATAACAAAATTGTAGATCATCATAGCAAAATCATATGGCAGTTACTTATACTGTCTCCACTGCTTCATCTGACTCAGCATTTTCATTTTACTATAAGTAGCAGCAAGCGTTTTAAGCTATAGAAGGAAATGCCTTCAAAACCTGGAATCTTCATGCAAAACATGATCTTTACCATTGAGCTGTAGTTCCTTCCTTTTAACAGCTAATAATAAACACTCTGGCCTTTCAATTATAAAAAGAACTGTTTTTTTAGCGTAAGCACAAACGTTATGGCAATCTTCTCCTCTGGTTCCTTGTCTTTGATAACTGATGGATAAAATCTATGCACTACCAACCGTACTTGGTAGAAACTACAGCTAGTTAGATACATTTAACTTGATACTTATTTCTTCAAAAACGTTTTTTTATTAAACATGTGTTTCAACAATTTTACACATTTAATAAAAAGCTTATGTACAAATTCTTCTTCCTCCCTCCCCTTTTGATACCTTTATAGTTTCACTAGGAACACCAGGCTCTGGAACTTTATTCAAGTAAGTGGTCAAGTCTTGATCAACATGTTCAAACACCAGTGTTAATTTCGTCTCTCGTTCAGTTCGGGATACTGTGCATACATCAAATAACCTAAGAAGGATGAAACAGAAAAATGCTAAGTAAAATGGGTAGAAATCATTAGTAGAACAATATATCTTTTTACTAAAAATGAAACTTATAAAGAAAAAGAAACTACTGAATTCATTACAGAACAGAACAGAACAGAACAGAACATATAACAAGGGATCCAGATAGCCAAACTTCTCTATACCATAAAACTGAATGTTTATTGTATTGTATTTTTATTGTACATTTTTCCCACAAGGAATAATGTAGTGAGTCATGAGGCAGCCGACAATGACAAGTTCTAGCTTCTGAGTTGAGTACCAAACAAACAATGAATACCAGGACAAAATTTTCAGGTCAAAATGCATTGAGTACCTAATTTGATGGGTTTCAAAGCAGTTGAGTACCAACATACCACTGTATATATTTTTAAACAAGAAGTTGTGGAAAAGAGAAATTATATTGACTTGTCTGAATGTTAGAGTAGCTGGACTATTATACTTTTAGTTAAAATACAAGCTTTTGGATATAGTACTCTGTTAAAGGAGGGGGTGAAGAATCATGGAAAAGAAAAAATAATCTATGACAGGAGTGTCTAACCTTGGTAACTTTAAGACTGTGGACTTCAACTTCCAGAATTCCTCAGTCAGTCATGCTGCCTGGGGATTTCTGGGAGCTGAAGTCCACAAGTCTTGAAGTTGCCAAAGTTGGGCACCTCTGAGCTATGATTTAGATGTCCCAATCTGCTCATTTAAATTAAACCTAAATCATGATCATCTGCTCATATAAAGTCTGAATTACAAATTATCTGACCCTAGAAACTATGACCTCCATAAAAACTGTAAAAGTAAATAGGTCATCACAGATAATATAAAGAAATAAAGTGGATTATGTTGCAATTTCATGTGTGTGTTTTAATTCTCCAAAATCTTAAACATCCCTTAGAAACACACTGGTGATGACCAAAATAAAGATGAAACTTACCAATTGAAAGATTAACAATTATGCCATTTGATATATATCCTAAACTGTACAATTCAATTTCCATGGAACATTGACAGTTTTGAAACAATTATTTTCTCACATCTAAACAGCCCTTCTGAACCATTTATAGTCTTTCAAGCAGTGGAAGCCTTTTGCAGGCCAAAGGATAAGGATCCAACTTTCTGTTCATTGTAAAAATACACTGTAAAAATTCAATGTTCTTAACTTTTTGGGAGAAGGAATTTAAAGGTGTACAGGCTCTGCATAGCCAGACCACTTTACATTAAAGTCTCTAATTAAGGTTAAATATCTGACATCTTAAAGGAGTTTAATCATTTGCAATGTTTTTATGGAGGTCATTTACTTCAGTACACACAAACATAGAGAGATAAGAAGATAAGAAAACCCAATATAAACATTGGAAAATATTTCCAGATGAATGTTTCTGTTTAACAATGCTTATTTAATTTTTAAACACCTTTTTTAAAACCAAGTATTAATAAACTGGCAAAGGTACTCTTTTGGCTCATGCAAGATTCTTTAAAAGAATCCACCGTGAAGGACATAAATACTATCAACATTCTTCATGCTTCTTAAAGAGCAATGACAAGCTTATAACAAGCTTTTTAACTGAAAGGTTTTTACTTTTTAACTCTAGATTACAACTTGTTCTGACATTTTCTTCAAAGTAAGGACTGTGTTCTTGAATTTCTTTCTTAAAATGTTAATACACTATTTTAATGGTATGTGTTAAGTAAGGTTAGTCACGAGGATCATGACTTCTAGTAGAAATAATAATACGGTTCAAAAACATTGACTTTTGGAAAATATGACTGGTGTTGTATAGATGGCTTCCTGGGTGCACCTAATTGGGCAGTACTTTTATAAAAATATATTGAAAAGCAGGAGCACCGAATCACCTCATAATATAAACCGCCTCAGCACAGCAATAATCCCCTTTAGAACCTTCTGGAAATGGTCATCCAGGAGAAATCACTACCATCCAATTAAGTTTATCTAGAACAGGGGTGTCAAACTCAAGGCCCGCAGGCTGGATCCGGCCTGCGGGGTGCTTAGATCTGGCCCGTGGGGCCAGCCTGGAAATAGCAAAGGACCAGCCCGCGGTGCCTCTGCTAGCGAAAATGGGGCATGTGCAGGGGGCATGTGCGGGGGCCTCCAGAGGCCTCCCCCGGCCTGTTGCTGGCTGAAATGGAGCCTCCGTGGGCCGAATCCGGCCCTCCGAGACTCCATTCGGCCTTCCACGGGCCTTCGCCAGCCTGTTACAGGTCAAAATGGAGCCTCTGTGGGCTTTACTGTACTTACTTTTCAAAGAGCTCCAGAAGAGGCTGACCCACGTGGCAGAGAAGCCAAAGTCTTTTATTCAGAAGCCCGTGAAGCTGTAAGAACGTGAGATGTAAGGAAAACAGCTTTCCCCATCTGAATAAAAGACCGGCTTCTCTGTCATGAGGGCCTGCATGCTTAGTTTGGGCCCAGTCTGGCCGGTGAGGAACAGCCTCCCGCTTGCTGCTGACTGGCTAATTCGACTGAGCAGCTTCAGAGATTGGGGCGTGGCAGCCAATCAACAAGGGGCTTGCAGTTCAGCCTGATGAGACAAAGGAAGCAAGCTCCTCATTGATTGGCTGCTGCTGCTGCCTCAATCCCTGAAGCAGGAGGCTTTTTCTACTACCAGAGGCCCCTGGCGAAAATGTTTTCCTTAGATTTCACGTTCTTACAGCTTTGCCATCATCATCATCACTTTGGCTTCTCTGCCAGTGGGTCAGCCTCTTCTGGAGCTCTGGAGAGCTTCAAAAAGTAAGTAATCCATGGGAAATGGGGTGGGGAGGAGTAAGTGGAATCTGGGATGCTAGCAAAGCAGGCCCAGTCTGTGGAGACCTGGCGGGGCAGGATGGGGGGAAAGCAATTGTGGGGACCCCAGGGGAGCATGACGTATTTCAGTAGATTGGGGGAGGCCTTGGATGGCCTGCTCCAGCACTAAGCCCCGCATGTTCTTCCCCACTCTGAGATACCTCATGTGCATTTAATGACCTGTGCATTCGATTAACAAATGCATTGGGGAAAGCAGGGAGTGATCACATTCATTTAACGTGATTCAATCAAACGAATCCTCGGGTTATGAATGTAATTGGCAGACTCTATTACATTCGTAACTTGAGGATTACCTGTATAAGGGAGGGTCTCAGGGAAGTCCTGCCTTAGCACTTGGCCACCACAGGTGTGTCCCCCCGACACGAGTCCCATGTTATGCCCATCATGTCCACACCCACCATGGCCACGCCCATCCCCAGCCCTCGGTGATCAAACACAACCCTGATGCGGCCCTCAATGAAATCGAGTTTGACACTCCTGATCTAGAAGATACTATGACCAGTGGGACTGGAAACTGGTGAGATCCAGAAAACCTAAAGAATTTTACTTCATTTGTCCCTCTCCAAGAGAGAGATTGTACTTCAGGTCATCTCAAACACCAACTGAGGTAATTTATGTTCCAAAATCAGGCTTGCATTTGGATCTTTGCTTTTTTTATTGTTCAAGATCACAAAGAATATAGAACTATGAATCAGGAGTTAGATTAATACATACAAATTACAGGTAATCCTAGACTTATGACCGTAATTGAGCCCACAATTTCACTCATAAATCAAGACAGTCACGATTTTACCATTTTTTTGTGGCAGTCGTTATAAATGTGGCAGTCACACAAAAACATGGCGTCATAAAGCAAACACTGCAGTCATTAAGCAAGTCCATTGTTCACAATGGTATAGAAACTGAAAGTAAATACTGGTTTCCAGCAAAAGCATCATAAATCACAGTCACATGACTGTGAGATGCTGCCAACGGTTATAAATGTTGGTTGCCAAGCACTCCAAATGTGACCACATGTGACCACAGGGGAGGCCTGGACATCAGAAGTTCAAATCCAGGTCATAAACCCATTTTCGGAGTCTGTCATAACTTCAAACAATCACTAAGTGATTGGTTGCAAGGTCACCATATTCTGGCAATCATTATCTACAGAAAATGTATATGCCACCTACTCAAGCAACTCTAACAGCATGCAATAAACACATTAAATATCAAATAGTAATAAAAAGAAGAGAAAATATGACATTTATTGCTCTTAAATTACAATTTTCTTAACCAAACATTTACTAGAAAAGGACCCTATTTACTAAGTAAGTGATGTTTAAAAGTAACAGGGTGGGGGCTGACCTGACTTCAGGGGGTATGTTGTTCCAGGGGGCAGGGGTTACAGCTGAGGTTTTTATAAACTATGAACTTTAAAAAGCAGGACTAAATTATGTATATGCATATGCATGTAATATGTACACAAGAAAGCATTTTCAGTAGTGACTACAGTGTTGTAAGGAAGGAAAACTAAAGCAGCAAGTCTAAACTGGGCCTACATGACAAATGTAATTCATAATCCTGAAGTGTTCTTCTCTCCAGGGCTCAAAAATGCATAACAAGAGAAATTTAACCCTAACTTTTCCTAAGAAAGACACCCAAAAGATCCAAAAAAATTAGATATAATTTTAGGTCTAATTTTGCTAGATGAAATATCCCATCAGTCTCTGATTTAGTTCTTTATCAGCAGAATAGAAATACTGGGTAATACAGTAATATAGCCAAGTTTAATCTGCTGTTAAATTGAGCTGTATTTCTTTATATATACATATAATTGTTGTAATTCATGATCATAGTTTTTCCCTTTATATTTTATTCTTTTGTTTTTGCTGCATTAAAGCAATTAAAATCTAGGATGCAGGAGTGGGGAGTTGGTTGTTTCTGTTGAAAATATAACACAACTAATTTTAGAACTTGTAAAATACATTAGCTTTTGTTAGCATGTATTCCAGAGTGGCTGCCATTAAAACACATGGACAAGTTTTTAAAATGAAAAAAAAATGACTAAAGAATTAAAATAAAAACACACAATTTTGTAATTGTTTTAGTAGTTTTTTCCCTCTTTTTCATTTTTGTATTTTGTATTAGTAATTTAATGTACTTAAATGTAACTTCATGTTTTCCATAGTTAATTTCCAATCAATGATACAATGAGTATTAGTCTTGGTAATTTTTTTGTCTACTTATAATTAATACATTTCTACATCAATTAATTTTTTGCTTCATTTTTTGTTTGTTTTTCCTTTTTAAAAATGATGAAGACATATTAGAAAAACATGTTTATAAAAATTAGTTTGTGGCTATCTATCTCTTCGTAGCTTTTTATTAGCTGAATGATACATAACAAGCCTGTCCTGATCAATTTTTTCTGTGTTCACAGCAGTATTATTCCCAAGGTTTTGAAAACATATTCAGTGAAACAGATGAACTAGTGGAAGTGGTTGTGAGCAGCTACTGAGAATGGTAGTGGGGCTGTTTTTCTGTATATCTTATTTGTAAAGTTGAAAGATAGGCCAATTAAGGTTTCTATATATGTAGTCCTAGTTTAATGCTAATAATTGGGACCACAATTTCTCTCACTAAGCAATGTGATTATAAGTGCAATGTCAGCTACTTAACAATAATAGTTTTGGCAATCCCTGATTACCAGTAACTGAATCACCGTGGGTCATTAAGTGAGGACCTCACGACTGTTGTTGTTTTTATTTTCTTTATAGTTTCACCACTTACTTTGCTTGCAGGAAGCCGTCAAGGAAGGTCTCTTGGTCCACTTCTTGGGGGAAGGGATAAAAAAAGGAAGGAAAAAGGGGAAGAGGGAAACTGCAGAGCTGGGGATTCACTTTTATGACAGAGAAGCTGGTAGTGGGAGTCTCACAGAGTTGTAAGTACTCCCTTACTTTAAGAACATGTCTACTACCTTAAGAAAAGAAGACTCTGCTTCCTCCCCTAAGAGGGCTGAATAAAGACAAAGTTCACCTTCTTCTATGTTAACCAGCAAGGCCCAAACTCCCAACAATTACAAGGCATAGAGGGAAATAAAACGGAAAAACCACTCAATAACCATGTTGCAGAGACTATTCCTTCTATTTTTCATGCATCTCCCCATAGAACATTCCTCAAGAAATCAGGAACATTATCCTGCTACCTTTTAGTCAACCTGGACTAAAGATCGACAATACTTTTCTTAAAGAGCGATGGCTTCTTCCTTGCTAGACTCCATTTTCCCACTACTTTTCTTTTTTTAAATATATTTTCATTAGAAGGTTTTTTTTTCTTAATATAAAATACATATAGATATAAAGAGGGGTATAAAGGAGATCAAAGGGGGAAGAAATTTTTAAAAATGCCAGCGGCTTTCAACTTTTTTCGGTTCAGTTAAGATACACAATGAAATTATAATATGTCACCTCTCCTGCGGGAGCTACGTTGGTTGCCAATTTTCTTCCAGGTGCACTTCAAGGTGCTGGTTCTCACATTTAAATCCCTTCATGGCTTGGGACCAGGTTATCTGAGGGACTATCTCTTGCCGGTCACATCCACCTGACTCACTGGAGTGGGGAGGCAAGGAATGTTGTGGGTCCCGTCCCCTAAGGAGGTATATCTGGCGGGACCCAGAAGAGGGGCCTTCTCCGTAGTGGCTCCCTCCCTCTGAAACATTATCCCTCCAGAAATTAGACTGGTCCCCTCTCTGACATTCTTTCATAAGGCCCTGAAGACGTGGTTTTGCCAGTGGGCCTGGGGAACCTAGAGTGGGATGGAGCCCTATAAATGGTTGATTTAAGTGTGTGTTGTCACCGAGGGGGTGGAGGAGTTATTATTTTATTATTATTTTATTTTTTATTATTATTATTTTTTCTACATTGTGTTTTTATTATCTGTAAGCCACCTAGAGTTGCTGTGAGCGAGTAGGTAGCTATATAGCAAATAGGCAGCTATATAAAAATAAAATAATAAAATAAATAAAATATCAATTATTTAATTATACCAAATAGTAACAACTAGCCATTTCTATAGCAATAATCCACCTAGTTGTCAAAACCCAGTCAAAATTTCATTTCCCCCCCTCTCTTTCTGGAAAGTCCAGAAGCAGTTTCCAAGTAATTACAAAACAATTTACATTCTTGTTTCTTAATTAGTGCAGTCAACTTCACCATCTTCATCAGTTCTATTATCTTTGCAACCCACTCCTCCATTTTACAAGTTAATGCTTCTTTCAATTTCTGGATATATAGAATTCAATTTTTTTCCCTATTTCTTTCTCTAATAGTATAGTCCTAACAGAAACTTTCTGATCTCCATCGTAAGTCTGTTTTCAAAATTTTCTAAATTAAACCATGGATCTGTATCCGCTACCTTGTCATTTGTCCACCACATATGATAAAAAGTACCCTTCTTACACTTGCATTTCTAACAAATATTTGAAATACTCTTATACGTCTTTGAAGGTCTATCTATTGCTATCGAAATGGCTAGTAGTTACCACTGGTACATTATTTTATATAATGCCCACTATTTTTGATGGTAAGTCAAAACATTGACTTTAGCAAAAAGTGAAAGAGGCTGGAAGATCCTTGAATTGTTGTAGTGATTTTGCAAAGTCAGTCAGTCTTGAGAACATTCATTAATATTCCTGATCTTTTTTATTTAAGGAGTATGTCTCTGTGGATCACTGGAAATGTTTGAGAAATAATTTTGTACTGAAATATTTTCAATATAGTTAAGCATCAAGTATTATTATTTTTAAAGGCTTCAGGGGAAAACATGTATCTAAAAACTGGTGGCAACTGCTTCACTGTAATGAAGACGGTCAACGTTTGTAACAGTCCACTCTGATTGTCAAATCAGCGGTTTCCGGTGAAGATAGTCAACTTATGACATGACCATGGAGAGATCTGAAGGGTTTTTCTCCAGACTGTCACTTTTTCAACTTAGTAACAGAAGGAACCAGCATTCCTTTAGTTTATATGACTCTCCTGGATAGGGAGAGTCCTAGAATCCCACAAAATCCTCCATACAGCAAAGGTCTGCAAGTAACTTCAGGAACTGTGCTTCGGAGTGAGTGATAAGCCGGCAGCTGGGGGTCGGGACTTCAATCACTATTATTGTTGAAAAAACAGCTGTTTTTGAATTTATTTTTCAAACAGACAATAAGTTGTTGCTTTCATTTCTTAATCACTTTTAAGAACTATTAATCTTTATTAAGCTAAGAGAGGCTCTCTTTAGCCACAGCTTGTTATTCCTTTTTGAAGATCTGCGCCATTTTGGGGATTTCTTTATTGTTAAACAAGGAAGAGGGTTGCTGAAGGCAAACTAAAATAAGGAAGTGTGGAGTATCTTTTTTTTTTTTTAACTTTGATAGAGAATATAAGGTAGAAAGTTGTGGTTTTAGTTTACTATTTTTAAATAATTTGTAACTTGGTCTGTGGGTAGTTAAAACTCTCTGATTTATATGAATCCTGATTGGGCAGTAATTTTTAAGTGATCCGCAAAAAAAAAAAACCTCTTTAGCTAACGAGAGAGTTAAGAAGATGGAGGAGCAAATTATTGGAGATGTATTTGAATTTTTTTTAAAATAAAGCTTACTAATTTATAGGCAAGCTATGTTCCAGAAATGTTAAAAAAAACTACTCAAACTACTTCATTGAAGAGCCGAGGTGGCGCAGTGGTTAGAGTGCAGTACTGCAGGCTACTTCAGCTGACTGTTCAGCAGTTCAGCGGTTCAAATCTCACCGGCTCAAGGTTGACTCAGCCTTCCATCCTTCCGAGGTGGGTAAAATGAGGACCCAGATTGTTGGGGGCAATATGCTGACTCTGTGAACCGCTTAGAGAGTGCTGTAAAGCACTGTAAAGCGGTATATAAGTCTAAGTGCTATTGCTATTCATATATGCAATTATGTGCAGAAAGCTACCAAACCACTGAGGCAATTTCACAAGTATCTGACAATGCAAGGACTCAATTGCAATTTTGGAACATAAACCTGACACCAATCTTCATTATGATGGTTTAAATATAAACCTCCCAACACGATTGAAAGAAGTTCCAAGAAAATCTGCAACTTTCAAGAGGATAAGTCTGGGACTTTTTCTTCATGGATACTAACAAGGTTGAAAAATCCTTGAGAAAAAGAGACGTTTATAATTACTTGATAGACATTCCAGAGAACAAAAAGATTTTATTTTATGAAGAAAAGTTGGAAGGAGTGACTTAAACTTAATGAGTTAATTGGAATTAGGATGTATTTTTATCAGTCTGATATATGTAATTGAAAGAAAGTTTTAATGTAAAGTGGGGTTGAAAATGCATTTCTTTTTCTTTATATATAATGCTTAAGTAATTCCTAAAGCTTGTAAAATATTATTGAAAGGGTATTTGAAAGTATCTAAGTTAAGAGGAAGTTAAAAAAAGATATATTAGTTTAAAGGAAAGTTTAGAGTCTTAAAATGGGCACATACAAGAAAATATATTTTAGCTTATGAGGATAACTTGGTGGGAATAATTTAAATTTAAGGAGTTAATTGGAGTTGGTATTTTATTGGTCTATTGTATGTAATTGAAACAAAGTTTTAATGCAGCTTGTGTTTTGTTTGTGTTTATAAAATAAGTTTGAAAATGGCCTTTCATATATAATTTTTGAGTAATTTTTAAAGCTTGTAAAATATTATTGAAAATGAATTTTAAAGTATGTATATTAAAAGGAAGTAAAAAGACGTGTTGAAACTTATTGATTTTAGAGTTTTTAAAGAAAAGTTTAGTGTTTTAAAATATATGGAAAATGTGTTTAAGGTTAAAGAATTTGAAAGAATATAGTGAATTTTGTTAATATAAACGGTGATAGTTTATAAACACTATTAAGTGCAAACAGAAATATATATTATTTCTGCAAAGAAGGAAGAGCAGAGATGGTTAAATTGATTGCTTTATTCAAAAAGAATATATTTAATTATGTTTTTTATTTGGAAATAGTTTCTGGATTTTGAGTTTGGTTTTGCCAATTATATAGATTTGTTGTTATAGAAATGGCTAGTATATATTAATGTGTAAAAGTAAAAAGTTGAGGTTGTAATGTTATCTTCTCCTATGCTAAAAAAAAGTTGGAAGTCAATGCCTTTTTTTCTTTTCCCCCTTTTACCTTACATTTTCTTTCTCCCTTCCCCTAGTTTCCCATTATTTTTATTTTCCTTTGTATTTTATATTTTGATAAACTAATAAAATTTGAAACTCATGATTAAATCAGTTTCTCATACTACTGGCCCTAGGCATGTCCTTATTTGAACTGACCAGGTAGATGGGC
>QLTV01003971.1:293218-319087 GCA_003457575.1 Thermophis baileyi
AGCTCAGCATCCTGCATCTCCAGCTCATGGCGAGACAGATGCTCTATAACACCAGCACCCAGTGAATCCCCCAGCACATTGATGGTGGTTCTGAGACGGTCTCTGAAAGCAGAAGAAGGAATTGTCAAGTCAAAAATTGCTTGGGAAAGGGCTGCAGTTTTCAATGCCAACAGAAGGGTACCTTCAGACTCACATGGATATTGCTGGCAAATAATAATAATAATAATAATAATAATAATAATAATAATAATAATAATAATAATAATAATAATAATAATAAACAACTTGTCTTTTTTTGTAAGTGGTCTGGTTGAAGATCTTAACCACTATAACTGTTTCTTTAATACTGGTTAAGGAGTGAGAGATATACTTTATTAGAGTGGATGATAAACACTGCCTCATTGAAGGGACAGTCCTTTCTCTACAAAACAGCCAATGAGCTGTTGATGTTAGTTTGCAGGAAACTTAAGTGTTCTTGTCTAAATGGATTGGAGTACTTGAGCCACCATAGGATAGAAAAATACTCTGGGTAAAAGTACTTTTGAAATGAAGCAGAAAAATGACAGGTCAGATCTAGAATGATGCCTGCTGTTGGAATGCCTGTTAGGATGACTCAGCTATATAACAGGTGGCTCAGTAAAGTATTGAAATCAATAAATATTATATCCCATGTAGATTTCAAGTGGCCATTGTTATTGTAAAAAAGAAAATAGTGCAAGAACATAAATTACATTTTGGTTGTTGAAACTGTAATTGCTGATTAAACTTTGGTTGCAAAGGAAACTGATTGAACTATTTAAAAGCAGCATTAGTTCACTAGAAAAATAAGTTCTATGAAAAATTTTCATTATTTTATTAAAATACAACTTTCAGAAAAATTGTTCCAATCACTAGCAATATTTTGGATAATGTAATAGGAATGAAGTGTGCCTCCATTTTATTTTATTTTTTTAATGAAAATGCTGACTATAGCATGGAAAATGTCATTTAATCTGTGTCACTATATCACATGCTGGGATGCAAGAATGGTATGCTTATAAGGCAGTCTTTAGAGATCCTAGACAGCACAAAATAGCATGAGCACGAATGAGCCAAAACTGGGCTTTACTGCACTTGTAGCATTCTGGTCAAAATATGCCAAAACTGATGGGTTGCATGTGGCATGTGGGCAATTAAAGCCCTCTCAGTGCAAAAGACAAAGCTTATATTCTCACACTGAATTGATTCTATGGTGACAAGACCATGCTGAAACAGTCTTCAAAGATTGGCAGCAACTTCATTAAGTCACTTAACAAAAATAATTATGTTCAACAAAGTTGAGGGAAGCAGAAAGGGAATAAAATAAATAGCGTGGGTAGATGGGATTAAAAAGATACCTGCAGTAGATTGGAAAAGCTATAAGCTACTGCTTAAGGAAAGTCAAGATAGCTTGATTTGCAATACTAAGCAGAAGCTAAAATGGCTTCTTTTTCATTTCTGCACTTCTTTTTATTTTGTTAATCTTTTAACCAACTGAAACAGATACAGCATATCTTTATGAGAACTTGTTTTAATAGAAAACAGAGAATTTCTTGCTGGTAACTTTGACTTAATTGATTACAGACATGGACATGATACACAGACAGGGTCATCTAATCAAAAATAATACTAATGGACAATTTTGTATCTTTCTCCATTTCTTTCACTGTGTAATCTGGAATAAAGTATCCCGAAGTATCTGAAAAAAAAATGTTCCAGAGTTTATCAGAAATTTTCAACTATCTCAATTGTGAGTTTACCACAGAGATTATATCTGCTAACATAAACCAGTTCCATTAATTTTTGTCATGTTGTTAAAATATTCCCGCTCAAACCCAGGTTATGTTTTTTTTTTTTAAAAAAAATTCCAGAACAAACTATTCAGTAAATGATGCTCCTTTTTGCTGTTTCTCTCAGTATCATTATCAGCCAGTACTTTCCTAACTCCCACTGCCAAGCAAAAATGAAAGCCCTCTTAGTTAAGAAATGATTGAGGTGGCTTGCTCTACTCAAATTGGAGCAAATGTTCCTTTCAAAGGTAACTGCTATTCAGCAGCTGTTTGCAAACTACCAGATCAAATGTGGTGTGTGTGCGCGTGTCCGCGCGTGCGCTTGTGGGGGTGAAGGGTTCAGAATCCTTCCCCATGTTCCCCCACACCCAGCCCAAACATTACTGGTTTGGCTTGAAAGATGGAAAGAAACGAAAGCAACTGCATTCATAATATGGTTGAGAAGTGTGCTGAGTGGATAAACAGTAATCAGACACCGCCAGGATATGACATGATACTTTTGAAAGGGGAAATTCCTAAGAAACCTTAAACAGCAACAGATACTTCGCATTATTACCTGTGTTTCATTTATAGAGTTTCATCTACATATGTCAGAAGTCAGGGCTGCCCCTATACTTTGTGGTAAGAAAAAACAAAATCCCCTTATGCATCTTTTCATTCTGCTACATACAACTTCTCTCTTCCAAATCCCTCCTTAGCAGTAATTTTGCAACAAGGTTTAATTAAAGTTAGATTTCTTTAATAACACATATCCCAAACATAGGACATTTGTTAAACAACATCACCATATGTTCCAACTGAATTTCTTCTTGTTGTGAAAAAAAGATTTTTCAGCTCATTTCAATGACTCCCAGGATATGTCATATTGCATTTTGAAGATGAAAAATGGCTCTTTAAAGACACGTGACTTTGAGATTAAATTTTCATGCATAATTTGCACATCAGTCATGCTTCTTCCCAAATTAATTGACAGATTCTATGTGAACTCAATACAGGTAGTGCTCGACTCAAACCATAAAATTTATGTTATTAAGCGAGACACTTGTTAAATGAATTTTGTCCCATTTTAGGACCTTTCTTGACACCGTTGTTAAATTAGTAATAGGGTTGTTAAGTGAATCTGGCTTCCCCATTGACTCACTAAATGAATGGTTGTAAGTCAAAGACTACCGGTACCTGTACAATATAGCAATTTTATTAGAATAATGGCAACTACTGGAGAACATATGGAGAGGAACACAAGTGATCAAATTAACTGAGACAATCCTAATGCCTAGGAAATTATATCCCCACAAACACCATTTTTAGATATTGGTTATAACCTGAAAACTGCTTAATAGTGAATATGCATGATTAATTTGCTATGTTTTCGGAGACGGACTCTATACTGACTTGCGGATGACCTATCTTGCATATACTGTTATTTCAAAAATACAAAGATATTAATGTGGCTATCATATGCCCAGATGCTTATAAGAAATCCACTGCAGCTTTCTTCCTGGGAGAGTTACTTAGTGAGATAGGTGGCCATATAAATTGAATGAAAGAATAAATTAGAGACAACTTGAAAAGTTGTTTCATTACAAGCCAGTACATTTGATGTATCTCCCAATGGTTTCTGGCAAATGTTTCCCCCCCCCCCATTATCTGCCACCTGATCCTTTTAAACAGAATTGAATTAGCAATAGCACTTAGACTTATATACCGCTTCATAGTGCTTTACAGCCCTCTCTAAGCGGTTTACAGAGTCAGCATATTGCCCCCAACAATCTGGGTCCTCATTTTACCCACCTCAGAAGGATGGAAGGCTGAGTCAACCTTGAGCTGGTGAGATTTGAACCGCCGAACTGCAGCTAGCAGTCAGCTGAAGTAGCCTGCAGTGCTGCACTCTAACCACTGCGCCACCTCGGCTCTTTTAATTGATTGAATTGATTTGGAAATTCTGCTGATTTGGGCCTTTTCCAACTAAGTCTATTTCCACCAGAGAGCAAAGTCTGGTTTCCAACCTATGGCAATGAGTTAATGCATATCCAAATCTAGAATTCAGTTTACAAATAACTCCAGACATTTCCAAAAATGATATAGAGAGGCATAGTGATACGTAGATAATTTGCAGTCAAATTAATAGATTAATGCTTGAAGATTAATGCTTGAAGATATACTGGTTAAAACTCCTTTTCAGCCATGAAACCACTTGTTTCAAGGTAAGCTATCATGCAGTTACCATAGGATTGCTTGGGAGAAGAATCCTAAGCATGCTGCCTTATTTCTCAATACATACTGTAGCTACAAAGTTAGCTATCTACCAACCCTGTACTCCTGCCAAAGACAGAAGATAATAATGTGAAAGAAAGCAAGTCCAACACTAAGAAAAATGGGCCATGCTTTTAAATAGAGTATAGGTAAGGACATTCACAAATTCATTATATCTCTTTAGTTTTAACAAATTGTTTAGTAGGACCAATTTTGCAATAAATACCACTTATAAACAATGCATTTATATGGCTGTAGTTTGTCAAATACACTTCTTTAGCAGTTTTGTGAAAAACATGCCAGCCATTGTGAGCAATGACCACTAGGAGAAAAGCATCTGAGTTTTAACTGTACAAAGATTTTTGCTCAAAGGATATTTTTCACAATAAGAAAACACAAAGCCACATGGCATGTATTCCAGGGAAACATGACAAAACATTTCCTCATAGCTACTGGTAAAAAAATAGCACTTGAAAATGATACCTATGTTTATTTAAATAGAACTTTCCCCACCGAACATACTAAGGGAAGGGGTGGGGAAGAAAGAATGATATACAGCACAGGTGTCAAACTCGCCACGTCACATTGCCGTCACGTGATGTTTCGTGACATTTTTTCCATTTGCGGAGCTAGAGTGGGCGTGGCCTACACGTGATTCATCTGGCCCACGGGCCGCCAGTTTGATACCCCTGACATACAGGGAGCCTGTTTCTTTTGCCTGCATCCTTTTTGACCTTAAATTTAAGAACTATGTGGTCCATACAATTTCCATATAATATTCCAGACAAAGTTTGATTCTGGTTTTAATACATTGGAAGTCTTTGAAATGTCTTAAATATATTATAGTGCTGCTACAAATAGAATTTCACTGACGTATAAGTAGAGTACATATTTCTTAAAATCACCCTTGATAATACAATAATGGAACTGATAAAATATTTACCTTCAGGTGCACAAACTACAAAACATATAGGCAGGAAGCATAGCAGGTTACCATAACAATATTATTTCTACAATCTAAGCATGTGTTTCTCAATCTTGGTAACTTTAAGATGTGTGGTCTTCAACAAGCCAGCATGTTAAAGTCCACACATCTTAAAGGTTGAGAACACTGTTCTAAGCATATTTACAAGAAAAGAGGTATATGCAATTCTGAAAAGGACTTTTGCATAAAATAAATGCATTATTTTATCAGCTCAACATGACATGTCAGACAGCACCGTCTGATTTATGGTTTTGGAGCTGAAACTAATTTTCCAAAGTCAGTATCTTGGAAATTAACAGGGAGATAGAAAGAGCATGACAAAGAACTTTTTCCTCAAATGTTGCCCACTCAGCATCTTTATGAATTTAGAAACCATTGCTGCCATCAGGCATAGTTGATATTAGCAATACCTTTTCTACAATAGTAGAAATAATTAAATCTACCAGAGTTTTGGGCAGCTGCTTAAGGGGCAGACTTAAAGCTGAATATCTATTAAATGAAAAGCAAAGTTTTTGTTTTAACATTTGGTACACATACAGACACATGAACGCACCAGTATCCATTTGATATGGGATACTTTTGCTTGAAATGCTCCACTTCTGATTCATACTCTATAAATGCAGATTCCAATACATTCAAGCTGTTAGGTGGTGCTGGATGCAACACATATAATCAGAATCAGAAGAATATTTACAGATGCATTACAGCAGGAAATATTCCTAATTTTACACACAGGAATTTCCTGGATTCAATATGTCATTTGTTCCTGGCAAACTCTACCCTTTGTCTGCATATACTTCATGTTTTCTGCAAGCAGTGAATGTTATCTTACATAACCGGGAGATATATTTGTGCCAAATTTATATATTCTGGACAATAACGACTAATTAAACATTTAATCTTCCAACCTGAACTCTGGGTATGCTGAATTTATCTTACCAAACACAATTGGAATGCCAGTATGCTTATGCACATGGTATGCTTAGATATTTATATATAAGCCTTTTTTTTAGTAGGGGAAAGGTGAAAGAGAAGTATTTCCAAGGAGTTTCAAACATTTTAAAATTCTAGATTCTCTTACAAATAAGTAAGGATTAGCTTCTGAAGCTCCTTAACATGGATTATAAAATAGAATACAAAAGGTAACATTTCAGAGTTCTTTCTTTAGTTTCAATTGTAGGTGATATAAAAAAGTTCTGATGATGTTCCTTGAAACCAATGGTTGCAAGGCATATCTCATCAAACCATAATGTAGTTAGAAGCTGGCTTAGCATGTTCTCTGAACCAGGCAAACTGTTTTATAACACCATCACCTATACCAGTGATGGCTAACCTTTTCCGGACCAAGTGCCCAATGCGTGCACGCACCCCCAAAATGCAATGCATGCACAGCCCATGTGCGCGCGCCCCGCATGCACCCGTCCCCCGCACATGCGCAGCAGAGACCCGAAGACCAGCTGGCCGGCGGGAGGCCCGCGCGCATGCGTGGCGGAGCTGAGCTGGGCCGACGACTCGCATGCCCACAGAGAGGGCTCTGTGTGCCACCTCTGGCACGTGTGCCATAGGTTTGCCACCACGGACCTATCCCATAGTGAGTTGGATGAACCCAATTAATTAAAGCTTAGTGTACAAATCACGTTAAAACAAATCATGCTTAGCTGAATGTGCAAATCTCAACTCTTAGTTCTTTTATTCAATCTCAGTTCTAGATTGAAACTCCCAGCTGCTGTTATATAGTACTAGTTCCAAGTAAGAAGTTAAAGCATTATCAATCAGTCAATGATGACTTTTAACTAAAAAAAAATTGTATCAGTTGTTCCATCAGATTATACTAAATCTACACAGAATAATTATTGAATCAACTAGCACTGACCAAGGAAAACAAGTATGGACAACTGTTATTATTTGGCTATTCGGAAGATTAGTGAGTCCACTGAAGCAAAATTACAGAAGGATTGCTGAGAGGATTAATATTATAATAAAACAAAGTTTGTTTTTCATAAATATTTTTCACTGAATTTTGAAAGACTGCATTTCAACGAAAAAGGAAGGAAGCTGAATGTTTATTTTTCTTTAACTGTTCTTTTCTATGGTAGATTACCTAAACATTTAATAGTGGAGGATAGATCTCCTTGCCTTCTGAAACAGTGATTTTAGAGGTTAGGATAAAATTAAAACACATTTTAAAAAATATCTCAGGCAACTTTTGCACTACTTATCTTATAGAAAGCAAGCATGGGCATCTTTCATATTATGAATAATTTATTCTGATATGCAAAATTAAAAAGTGAGAGATCTGGATTCAGTATTGTTGATGAAACCAGGTCTATATGCATGTAAGCCAAATCAAGTAAAGATTACTGTAGATCACTCTATTTGAAATCTAGATATATAGTTTTAAACTGTAACATTGCATGGAAAGCAGCAGCATGCAAAGACTTGATTCCACACCCAATTAATTCCTTTTGAATCAAATCTCTATCCTTTATGGTGGCAGTTCCTCATTCCAAAATGAAATAATCCATAAGGCTGTTAAATTATGATGCCTATATATAATGTCCAGTATTGGAAGGAGGGCATTTTACTTAACATCAGTTATTGAGCACCTCAAGTAAGTTGTGCTATAATATTCAAATCTTGGTGGAAAAATATTCTAGACTAAATAGGTTTGAACTTATAGGACTCTTCTTAAGGTAATTATCGACTAACAAATTGCATGCTTTAAAGTATTGTAAGAGGGTCAACACCCAACAATCAAGTTTTAAATATTACATCTAGTACAATAAATTCTATCATTAATTGTGGTATCTGTTCTATCATCAACTATTTCTAATATAAGAAAATACTATAACCTCGTCATCTTTTGTCCTTATTTCTTTAACTGAAAAAGCCAAAATACTATATTATTCCATTCTATATTTGAGAAAAAGATATTCACGTATTACTGCATACCATAATAAACAAATATTTTCCCATGAAATAAAATATTAAAAATATATTAAAAACAGATTCCAAAATAGATTATAGGTTTCTTTTTCTAAAACATTATCATGACAGAAAATGACTCAAACTGTAGCACTATGTACAGGTAGTCCTCAACTTACAACAGTTTGTTTAGTGACAGTTTGAAGTTACAATGGCACTGAAAAAAGTGACTTATGATTATTTTTCACACTTAAGATCATTGAGGCATCCCCATAGTCACGTGATCAAAATTCAGACACCTGGCAACTGACTCTTTATTTATGACACTTGCAGTGTCCCGGGGTCATGTGATCACCTTTTGCCACCTTCTGACAAGCAAAGTCAATGGGGATGCCAGATTCACTTAACAACCGTGTTACTAACTTAACAATTGAAGTAATTCACTTAACAACAGTGGCAAGAAAGGTCGTAAAATGGGGCAAACTTCACACTCACTTAGCAACAGAAATTTTGGACATAATTGTGGTGGGGAGTTGTGGACTACCTGTACTCCTTTCTTTGTGCTAAAATTTTCTAAGGTTTTTACTACAGACTCCAGTTGCTTTCTCATAGTCCTTTTACAATCAGTTTATTTTCAGATAGACTTTATTGTTCATTCAGTTTTGCCCTTCAATAATTGAATTTCAGAAAAATAAAATGCTTAAGGCAATAACAATCAATGCACCCCAAAGCAATCACTATGCAAGGCTTTTAAAGGTATGAATGTTAAGAGTTTCCAGATGAGAAACTATTACAAATACCATGGATTTTAGAACAAAACATATAAATAACCAGCGTAAGGAGATTCTGGTTGGCTTAAACTATATGGTTTTTCTACAAAAGCCTAATAGATATATATAACTATAAGTAGATCACTTTTCTCCACCCTGGTACCCTCCAAATGGGAAAGCACGATTCTCATCATCTGTATCAGCACAGCCATTGGTCACATTGTCTGGGGATAATGGAAGTTGCAGTACAATACCCCTCAAGGTCACCAGTTGGGGAAGGTTGACAAAGCTTACAAATTCTTTCAGAAAGTGCACTCAATGAGTAAAAATTAACAGATCCTAACTAGTCTTGAATTCTATTGAAATAGACTTCAATCAGCAGCCCCATCTAATAGACTAAGTTAATTATCTTTCAGATATACTAAACTCAATACACAATTTTATAAAACCTACTATTTACACATAAGATAGATTCATTGTTACATCTAGAAAAGCAAAACATAAGGCTCTTTCTAAACTCATTATGTTGATAGGTATAGAAATACTATATTAATGTGTAAACAAGATATCTAAAGTAAGTTGATATAGCATTGCAAAGATTTTATTTTAGTAGGTTCCAAATATGAAGATTTATTTATTTGTTTATAAACTTGCAAAAATTCCTTGGAAGATTTCACTAAAAGTTCTAATCTAGCTTCTTTCAAATTCCATCATAATACCTGTTATGCATAAGCATTTTTTTATAATTAGTCATCATGTACATTTGAACCTCATATTATTACATATCAGACGTATTACTCATCTAAAGAAACAGCATGATTAGAATTAGTGGGACTCCACCCATGAAAATTGCAATGAATCTTCCCCTACGACTATCATATCAGCAAGAACATAACATAAATCATAGACATGAACAGAAAGGAGTATTCTGTTAGTGATGAACGGCCTTGTATTATTTCTGGACCATTTATAAAATCTAAAACTTACAAAAAGTAAAACCATCATAGATGGGAATAAACAACTCTTTCCTCTATTTTTTAAATTATATTCCAAATCATATTTTCAAACCTATAAAAAATTAGGTCAGGAATTGCTGTCAAAAATTAAGCATCCATGTGACCTGAGATGTAATCTATCTAGATGTAACCAAGGCTACAATCTTCAATGGAAATTACATTTTGTTGAATTCAATATGGCTTACTTCTAACCAAGTAGGCAAAGTGTTTAATCCTTGGAGTAGATAAGCTTCTGCCTAAAGGTGTATTCTTGTTCTCCAATGTGCCATGCAAAAAACACCCAGACACAAACTGAGCAGTGTGACATATGCAATATAGGTAGTCTTTGACTTATGACCACAATTGACCCCAAAATTTCTATTGCTGAGATATTTGTTAAGTGAATTTTGCCCCATTTTACGACCTTTCTTGCCACAGTTGTTAAATGAATCACTGCAGTTGTTAAGTTAGCAACATGGTTGTTAAATGAATCTGGCTTCCCCATTGACTTTGCTTGTCAGAAAAGTCGCAAAAGATGATCGCATGACCCCAGAAGACTGCATCCGTCATAAATATGAGTTAGCTGTCAAGCATCTGAATTTTGATCACGTGACCATGGGGTTGCTGCAACAGTCATAAGTGTGAAAAATTGCTGTAAGTCACTTTTTTCAGTGTGTTGTTACTTTGAACGGTCACTAAATGAACTGTTGTTAAGTCGAGGACTACCTGTACAATGTAGTGAGACAATGTGGAGAAACAAAACAACCACTTCACAAACACATGGCACAACACAGGAGAACAAACTCATCAGGACAAGATTCAGCAGTCCATCTGCATTTGAAAGACAAAGGTCATTATTTTAAAGACAGCAAAACCCACATTCTGGATAGAGAGGACCATTGGTTTGAAAGAGGGGTAAAAGAGGCCATCTATGTTAGAATTGAACAACCCTCCCTCAACAGAGGGGGAGGAATACGACACCACCAATCCCTTGTCTACAAGGCAGTCCTTTCAGCAGTTCCAAGAAGATTCCACACCATTTGCACTCTGATTCAGGTGATAAATTCCCAAGTGGCCCCAATGAATCTCAGAGAGAGTGCTATTGACCAGATGACTGCAAAGGAATATGATCCTTCCACCCCACTCCCAACCATCCTGTCATAACTAATCTTTCCATCCCTCCTATCATTCAGTCAGAATAGATCTTCTTGGATGAGAAGCAAAATATCTTCCTCAGGAAAAGACAGTCCAGTTGCCTTTTGAAAAAGCACATTTGAGACAACCATAATCTGGATGACTGAGAATCTCCACAGACATTTACCCATTTTGAATTTCTATTTTACATGCAATTTTAATATATTCTGTATACTCTTGAATTGTTTAAAGGGACTACATATTCTAAACTAAGTTCTAATTTCAAAATTAACTTGGATACCATATAGGATGAGTATTGCCTTAATGGCAATATTTAGTAATGCTAAAAAAAAATTATAGGTTGACTTAGGCACAACTAATTCTCAGTAAAAAATACACTCTTTTTGTTTTTCCTTTTTGTGTTCCAGAAATCAATGCATACATGTGGCACCATGCCCATCCACTCAAATACTTAAGTCACACACCTATGCCTCTGGAGATGGATGTTTGAATGCGTAGGAGGCAAATCTCAAGCACAGATGGGTTAGGCTGGCAATATATTCTCTTAAACAAACTATTCCATATATCTGCTCTAATGCTCAGATTATCCAAATGCCTTTGCTTAAAATTCTTATTCAATCTACACAACTAATCTCAAACATAGTTGATTACATTCTCTGTCCCACTTCCTCACCTGACCACGTTGGGATGCTCAAATGTTTCCAGATGTTTCAAGACTGCCACCTCGCGTATAGTGGAAAGAGGCATCCCTTCCTCGCTGGTCTGCACCCGCACCCTCTTCAGTGCTACAAAGCGCCCTCCATTCTTCAAGTCTCGAGCCTTGAACACTTTCCCATAGGCTCCTTCACCAATTTCCGCCACACATTCATACTGCTGGTCAGCTAGGCTCATGTTGTCCTTATCCATGACTTCACGGCTTTCCTTCTTCACAAACTGTTGCTTGATGTTCCAACTCTTGAATTTGTTGACCTGGATTCCAGTTGCCAAAATGTGCTTTCTACTACTTCAATAAGTATCCAGAACAATTATAGATGGGCCAGTCAACAGGATGTAACATTCAAGAACTGTAGTAATAAACCGTGGTTGCCCTATTGCTTAGCTGGTCAATGGTCTTTGGAATAAATCTCTGTGTAAACCCAATTCAATCTATAAAACCAAAGTGTGTGTGAGAGAGAGAGAGAGAAAGAGAGAGAGAAAGAGAGAGAGAAAGAGAGAGAGAGAATATATTATTTCTCCATCACAGAATATCTTTTCATTTATTTTTCAACTGTTCATTTACTTAATAAATAATATAACAGCATTAATTTCACTACTTAGTATGCATTACCAGACTACATTCCCATTATTAGCGTTAATATCCCATTCCCTATATTACCAATTTTGTCTCCCTTCAAAGATTGCTCAATTTATTTTCTCAACAAAACTGTCAAGTTGGTCTAAGAGACAATGGTTGGAATTACCTACTACACTAAACCAAGGATAGTTTTGACCAGTTATGTTTACATTATCAAGTTGTAACCAGATACATACAATTAAGCCAAACAAATTCCAATACAACACAACTCATTATATGAATTTCTTCCCTGAACAGGTCACAATCTATACATTCTGAACTTTGTAGGTCAAGACTGTCATTACTGAGTTGAGTCTCAAAAATATCCTAGTAATCAATCTTTTAAAATTAAAGATTTCTATTAGCTAAAATTTCCAAGCCATCTTCAAGACCAGAGTATAATCCACTGAGATGCCCTTCAGATTTATAGACTTCAACTTCTAAAATTTCTCACCGAAGAACTGCTTTTCTGAGAATTTTGCTGTTGCTGAGAATTCTGGGAATCAAATCCACATATCTAGAGGGAGTCCAAACTGGGAGAAAATCAATAATATAAATGGAGAATTGCTATGGAATTGACAGCAACAGCCAGATAAGCAAAGCTGCAGCCAGGCAAAATATGAAAAAAATGGACTTGGATAAAGGCTGAAGACTTTTCAGTTTCCATCTGCAGTTAGCAATGTGCAAGACAAAGCCAAGATGTAGATGAAATGCATTTTTCATTATTTCTAAAATTGATCATATTTGGATTTTAAAATGCCCTCATTCTTTTATATGTCCAAAGAGACATCTGCTACTTTAGAAAAACAGAGACACTCAGATACGGATTCATCCAAAGTGTGATAGAAGATTCCCAAATGTACATCTTAGGGCAAGGTTAATCTCACTAAGCACAATGACGTTGAATGCTTTCTATGTGTAAGATGTGTCCCATTGACATTACCAGGCTTAAAAGTGCTTTCTTCACATCTAGTCAGTACCAGTAAAATAGGTGAATAATAGAGTTAATTTTTAATCAAACCACAAATGTTATAATTTATCAAATCTGAACTCCATAATATTTATAAGTCTAATCTTTTTCTAGACAGACACGTAAAAGATCCAGTATGTGAAGAATTCACAAGACAATGTGGGAATGATTCAACAATGAAAAATCAATGCATGGTTGAGAGAAGTAAGCTTTATATCCATAGTTGTCATCTACAATCAGTGATAAATTATGACTGGCTACAGCAAATTCAACCTTCAAGTAATAAGGAGTGACAAGGGCTACAAAACCTGTCTATATATACAGATCACCAAGTTCTCTGTATTATCCCTAATGAGCAACCAAAGCATCACCAAGAATCAAAAACTCTTTTAATTTTGCTGTAAGTAAATGCCAAAAATCAGTAATTGTGAAAAAACAGATTCTTTTAACATAACTTCAAGATTATTAAGGTAATTGCTAGTATTTTACAGATAAAAAATGGAAACAAATTCAGTAAACTATAGAAAAGACAATGGGTACATTCAGATAACAGTAAGCCAGAATTTTTAAACTACTCATTTCTTGAAGAAAAAACTATGCCTGCCTCAAACAGATGCTTGAGCATGAACCAGGTATATGTTTCATATGAGTGTTGTGTAGCTGAGTTTATTAACAATAGAATAATTGATTTTGTACTCCAAACTTTAGAATTCTGCTTAGCTATCCCAAACATATTTTCTATTATTGTACCTCCTTTTCTCATCCTACTTAATTCTCTGCTTCTGCCATTGTGGCTGTGTAAACCAAAAACTTATTTGCAATGTGGGTCGCTGTGGACTAAGTACATCTTATTAAAGCATTCATGTTCTTTACAAAGTTTGTACAGATGGTTAAAAATCCTCCCCATCTGAAAATACATTTCCTGGGATTAATGGTGAAGAAAAGAAACTGAGCATGCATATGTATTCAAGGAGAAGACTGATCTCAAAGTAGCCACACAAGCTTTTTAAAGGGTGTGGATGCTATAATGCCTTAAGAAAGATGCTCTATTTGAGCTAACTTACTACGAATTTTTCATAAAGCTGTATTGTCTGTACCTGTGAATTAATCTCAGAATTTCTACTTAATGAAGACGACTGGCTGGGAAGACATCTCTTGTTCAATACACTGGAATATGCTAGGTTGGACAAGGCTGGCCTTTTGGTGATTGCTATATTTTGGTTATTTTTCTTAAAAGGTCTTTTCCCACTATGTTGTCTTTCTTATTTCCCTAATTACCCCAACCATCCTTATTATTTCTGCTATAGCACAGTTTTCCTGTCGTTTTCTATACTTTTCACAGCTTTCTACTTCTTCCATTGAATTTTCCCTCCTGTCCATGCTTTTTCCTAAGCTTTCCTTCCCTTTTCAACATTAAAGATCTTTTCTAATATTTTACTCAAGAATTATGAAGTTCTCTTTTTTTTTCAGGCTTTATGTATGTTTTCCTACACTGCAATGTGAGTTTTTATTCTGCATACTTAGGCTCCTCTGTCAGTGAAAATTTCTTGAGCAGTTGAAGAGTATGAATAATACTATTCTCTAAATGACTACTCAAATTTACTGTTAAAGAATGGAGATTATTTTCTGATAAGTATAGAAATGTGGTAGAAGACTCCATGACATCACTACTTATGATTTCTACAATATATGGGAAAACAATATATTGCATGAAAGCTAATAAATTTAGTATGACATATGCCAACCTTAATCAACATATGCTAGCTTTTCACAACCACTGTCCTATAAGCATTTCTGAAGGCATGCATATTTGCATTATTTATTTTGATACTTAAAAAAAGATCCCTGACAGCTAAGACCTTTGTCTTCTTAAGAAAACTCTTTAATTATCTTTAATTTTTAAATAAATACCTTACATATAATTCTTGAAAAAGAAAAAGAGCTTACCTTCTTTTTATACCAACCTATATCATTTTTATCTTCTACCAGAATGACTGATTCATATAATTATCACTCGGCTAAGTATTAAGGGTCCTTATTAAAGTCTACAATTACCTCTCTCAGAACTATGATTTAAAGGATGTTTGGAAATATTAGTGTTAAATAAGCTAAGAATTGCACTGATACTGTTTTGAAATTGTAACTTCCAGGTCTGTTGGGCTACAATGGAGGTGGTCTTTGGAGAAGAACAATAATTTCAAAACAACATGAACTTGTTGTTATTTTTTATTATGTTATTTTGTTTATTATTTATGTTGTTTATTATTTATTTATGTTGTTATTATTTGTTATTACAAATAAGCAAACATGAAGTAAATTTAAGGTAGGAAAATTTACCTCAGAAATACACAGCATTCTTATATGTAGTAGCAAGACTATTGTTCACTGAAGAAAGAAGATGCAATCCAAGAACAATAGTGGGCAGGTAATGTCACACAAAATAAGCAAAGCTCCATCTTGCATGATTCCCACATTTGCAGAATTTTCTAAGCTTTGTGTTTCTTGTTATAAAATGGCAAGAAATCTTACCACTTTCAGCAGTGCTATCAGAAAAAATGGTTTCCCTTCTGTATTTACTGGCAAAAAGCAGGTAAAAGGTAAAGGTAAAGGTTTTCCCCGTCTAGTCTAGGGGGCAGAGGTTCGTTTCTTATCTGAGGGAGCCAATGTTGCCCGAAGACATTTCTGTGGTCATGTGGCTAGCATGACTATATGTTGAGGTGCACAGAACACTGTTACCATCCCACCAAAGTGGTACCTATTTATCTACTTGCATTTACATGCTTTTGAACTGTTAGGTGGGCAGGAGCTGGGTCAGGAATGTGAGTTCACCTGGTCAGACGATACTCAGGCTGTCAGAGTTTCAACTGAAAGTATCAGCTTCTTTAACCTCTGAGCCATCACGCCCCTTCTCTTCAGCAGATAACATGATTTAACTTATTTTTGAGTATATACCTACAGTAGTGTATGTATCAATGAAGAGAGTCATATGTATAAAACAGTATTCTATGTATATTGGATCAGTAAAAGCCCTGTATCTTCTCTTAATAAATCTGCAGCAACCTTTTGTTCATTTTTTATGGTATGCAGCAGTCTTTCATGATCCAATAGTTATTGATTCATTATAGTATTGCAAAAAGTTTCAAAATAAGGAACTGGGAAATACCTCAAGAATTGGAAAAATGATACAAATGCACTCAAGAAAATAAGAAATAAATAAACTATGAGCTATCAGCATAATAGTTGCCTGTTGGCAATTCACACATTTTCATCTTGCAATCACTTTGATTTGTGATAAGGATAACTATTACCTCCAGAAAAAAGCTACATCATGTCTTTGCACTATTTTATAGTATGATAAGGCCAGTAGTCTCAACTTCTGATAGTGTTATGCCCAATGTTGCAACAATTCATTGGCAAGAAAGACAATGGCTTGAGTAATACATGAAATACCACAGATAAAAGGCAACTATCAAGTTTTTTCTGCTCACACACTAAAGAAAATATGAATAAAAAACCTTTAAGCAAGAAACCTGGTTACAACTAAAATATCTGCAAATGGTTCAGAAGATATTTACTGTAATGTTGGCCATAGTGTTTCATGAATTAACCCCTTTCATATAGGTTGACATAATGCACTTTATCTGGGGCTGCCCTAACAGTCAGCTGCATAAACCATAACTGGCATCAATTTGTTTCTGGACATAATTCAAGATGTTAGTCTATACCTACACATTCCTAAATGAATTGGGGCCATATCTGAAAGATCATCTCCCCCAAAGTGAACCTGCTTGAAGATCAGTTTCAAGAAGTTCTATATTTCCTATCACTAGAAAGTTCACATTGATAGAAACACAATATAGGGATTTTCTGCAGCAGCAATTGTAAACTGACACATTCTCTTTCCTAGGTTCTAGAGTAGCCTGTTCTTCATTTACTTTTGGGAAGGTTATTCAAAAATATTTTGCTTCACTGGTCTTTCAAATGGTTTTAAATGTTTTGGGGTTTCTCCCCTTAAATTTGCTATCTGTGATGCTTTAGAATGTGCAAATTGTTGGGTAGGGGAAAGATCCCAAATAAGGAACTCAGATATAATTTTATAAAGACTTTCCTTGCTATTGCCAGCAAAGTGTCTGGGTGTTAGTGCCTGAAGATTTTGTGTTTCAATTAAGATGCTTTCTCTCAACAAAGTTGTTCAGGAAAAGTAATACTCTGACTTTCTCAGCTACATAATTTTTAATTATGTATAATATCCATAAATATACTAAATCAAAGGATGTATGAAATTTGAATCCCACTAACAATAGTGGAATTGGGAAGAAATAAAGTCCATAACTGTCCAAAATAGCCATTTTTTCTGCGCCAGATATAAACGTTCAGAATTTTCACAAAGTTCTAACCCTGGCTTGTTAACGAATAAGCATTTGTTTTAAACCAATTCTCAATTTACATACAATAAAAAAATCTAGCGTTGCAATGCATTCTGGTTTCTATTTCTGTCTGTTACACAGAAGAACATGAAAGATGGTACCCAAAGGTGCTTTTCCAAAAGGTAACAGGGCAAGAAAGTCGAGTTGCCTTTTGGAAAAGCACCTTTGGGACAACCATGACCTGGATGATTAAGAATCTCCATAGACATGACAGAGAGCAGCATTTGAACCTCTCACTTTATATAAAATCCATCCAACTTGTGCATGATACAAAATCACATCTCAATTCAGCCACTTCACATTTTCCAAATATACTGGATTACAGGATCCATCATTTCCAGCCAACACATGTAAAGGTACAGATAAAAGGTAACTTTATCATTTTATATGAACAGTATTTCACTTCTTAAAGTCAACCAGACAACAATTATAGGTTGGTTTAAAAAAAAAAAGTTAACACGAGGAACACAAGAAGGCAAATAAGTGTAATTTTTCCTTCCTCAGTTTCAATTTCAACAAAAAACAGATCACCCACAACTGATAATTTTCTTCAAAATGCAGAAATAATAGCCAACTATGCAATAAATGTGATATTTACTTTACCTGTTTTTAATATGATGATTTATTTTCACTATTTAAAACATAAATTTGAGTTCCACTTCTAATTTTCACAATTTCTCTTACTCAAAGTTAGCAATTCTGTCCTGGTACCAAATAGGAGAAAGCTAATCTACAAAGAGCAGCAGTGATTCTCTGTGGCTTTTGGCAGGCATTGTTGCCAGTCCTAACTGGACAAACCAGAAATTAAAGATGGGAACTTTAGCATGCCTAAAGAAATTTGGAGTACAAATTCTGCAGATTGTGCTGCTAAAACAGAGGGCCCCAAAGTGGGAAAAGCAGCTCTGAAGCTCAAGGATAGTTTTTGGAATGAGAGGGCAGGCACTGTTACATGCTAAAAAGCTGTTATCCTTTTGGCCATAACATTATAATTACTTTTATAAAATATATTTTGATCCCACCTTTCTCCCACCATAAAATTCAAAGTTGCTTCAGAAGATGTCCTCAAACCCAATTGACTAGCCCAATATAATTTCTAGAAGGCTACTCTATTATTAAAATCTGCTTGAAAAGAAACCTGACAATTCTACAACATGGACCCTCCTCTGTTAGAAATTAAAGACAACCACCCAAAGTTAACTACAAGTTGCAACTGCAAGAAAAGAACATTCCAAGCACCCCCCCCCCCGAAATAGACCCTTCCCTAAGGTAAAGGTTCAGTAGCCAATAGAAAATAAGAATGACCAACGAGACGGCGGACGCGCCGAGTGCCTCTGGGATGGAAGTCGCCCCCCACTGTCCAGGCGGCCTCTGATGTGCGAGGTTGGAAGATGGGAATCTGGGGCGGCTCCATGTGGGAGGTCGTCAAGGGGCGGGGGCTCAGGCAACACCGTTTTCGACTGTCGGAGGCGGCCACGCATGCAGCCCGGGGATGATTGTATGATGCGGGAGTTCCATGCGGAGCGCTCGTGGCTGCTGGCGACGGGCAATTATCGTTTCAATAAAAAATACACATCTTAGGGGGCTAAAGGGGGGTGTTGTTGTTGTCAAGAGTTAGGGTTAAAATTCCCACTCCCAGAAATTACGTTCAACTGTTTGCCATGCATAAGTTACGTGAAGAAATCATGCATCAACTTGATGCACTACATGTGCTACTAGACTGTCGCAACAGCACGGCTAGGACGGATGAACCCCTTCCCTTTTCTCTTAATATCCTTCTGCAGCCTCCTAAAATAGAAAATAAATTAAATGCTTTGCGCAGCAACACTTCCCCACCAGTTTCTTACTTAGGCCACGGCTAAGACGGCTCAAGCATGTCCATGAAAATCCCACGCGGACACGGAACCTGGTTCTCTGTAGAAGCTGCGCCGATCGCACAAGGACCACCCCAAAGCGCTCCCCTATGCAGCATGCAAGTAACGTGGAGAGAAGGGGGGGGCAACTAGAACAATACTTTTCAGTCTCCCCCCCCCTCTTTTCTTTTTTCTTTTTTTTTTTTTTTTTTTTTTTTTTTTTTTAAAAAGCTTAGCCCCATTCCAGCCACCCACCTCTGGAAATTAATGAAGCATTAAGCTACTGATCTGTTAAGAGCACATGGGCACTTTCAGAAGTACCTGGAATTGCTCAGGCGCAGCTTCGGCTCTTCTGAGGAAGTTACCACTTAAGTGGTCTCCAGCAAGACAGGAGTTAAAAATAGTTTTTAAAAAGAGAGAGAAAAAGATGAAAAGCAAAGACCTGGTGAGGCAGGAAAAACAACGGAGAGCGTCTTTTCTAATTTTTTTTTTCTTAAAAAAAAAAATCCGCTTCCCGTGAAAATGAGGAGACACGCAGCGGAATCGATCCGGATTCAAAGCGTTCACATGGTGACAGGGGAGGGTGAGCTTCCACGAGCGGAGCCCAGAAGCCGCGCCTGGGGCCACACAGGTAGTGGCAGCAGCAACTCCGAAGCTCTACCGCTGCCCTGCATTCGCATCTTCCTGCCAGCCGGGAGGGCAAACTACACCTTAAAGCGCTGATCCCCTCCCCCTCTTTGGGGGAAAGAGTGAAAGAGGCGCTGCTAAATTTTCTGGGGCTGATCAAAGCCTTGCAACGAACAGTCTCCCGAATGCAAGGCTCCGCGTTAGCTCTGCACGCCGCCGCCGCCTCTCCACGCAGTCCCAGTTTCTCTCTCTCTCTCTCTCTCTCCCTCCCCGCGTCTCTCTCTCTCCCTCTCCTCGGTTCCTGAGCTCGGTTTGAGACCAGCAGCAGGAGCAAAAGAGTTTCCCCCCACCTCGCCTCTACTTTTTTCTCCCCTTGGTTTCCCACGCTGGCTGAATGTGATTTGACCCCGTTTCAAAAAAGTTTGACATAGTGCTTCAACATTTCCGCATTCCAGCCAGACTACAAAGGCAGAGGCCGCCGCCTTCTCTTTTCTGTCTCTGCTCTCTGTCTTCACACTCAATGAAATCCTTCATGAGCTCTCTGCCAAAAGAAGCCGCATACCGCAAGGGTCGCATCGGCGAGCACAGCGCAAGGAACAGGCGCCCGAAGGCCGGAGGAGCAACGCAGGGTGCAAGGCGAGGCGAGGCGCGGGAAGGACAACCCAACGTGGGGAGGAGCGCCGGCTGCATCACAGCGCTCTCTTGGGAGGCTTCCGTGCTCGGCGCTGTATAAATCTCAAGCAAAAACAGTAATGATGGGAACGAACGTCTTGGTCATGACGCCTATGAATAAGAATAATATAGTCGTGGAATAGCTTTAATCCGACTTTCCTGTGCAAATCTCATCACGCGTTGGGTAGCCTTAGGCAAGAGTATTTTCAGTCCTTTCATCCGCATTAGATTTAGGAATGGTATTTAATTTGTTTTAACAAAACACATAATCTACCCCACAAATGAGCCTCCAGGGCTCTTTTGCATATTGCAGTTGAGACTGGCTAAATAAAATATCCATGAGGCTGATTAAAGAAAAACATCCATAAATAGCCTCTATCAGCAAAGTTGCTAGGATGCAGAATGGAGGATAGAAAAGAGTAGTAGGGAAACATTTAAAAAATAATACGCCTTTAAAAAATTAACATTCTTTATAATATTTGAAATGATACCATATGGCATTAAGTTATGCATAATGTAGTCTAGGAGGATAAAATCTCTCCTAAACTATATCCTATAAATCCAATTGAAAATAATTCTACAATTGAAAACAGTGTAACTCTCATACTCCTATTGAGATTAAAACCAAATTCTATTTCCATACTTAGAATAAACAACATTGGATCCAAGAACTCTCCCCAGAAAGTATTTTTACAGTATTATTTTTGCTCTGTTTCTATTTTGCTTTGCAATACTGTATTTACTGATAGGTTGATCAATTATCTGTTTAATCTGTTCTAGGAACATTAATGCAAGTAGGGGTACGGTACTATTAATACCATATTGTAGTGTAGCAGAGAGGGTATGCATCCTTAACCTTGGTTTTCCAATAATTTACTTTTTGTGAAGTTATAGTTGATAGTATTAGATCTTTACCCTTTCACCTGGTATTTCACCAGGTAGCAAGTGTCTTGTTTAGCTTTTTGTTTTTTTCTGACATCTTATATATAATTATTTAATTTTCTCCACAATAGGCAATTTTCAAACTGAATGCTGTTCTAGCCCAACTACAATCTGTGTTTTTTTTAGTTGTGTACTTTTAAAGCAAATGAAAGCGTGTTTATGCAAGTGCACCCTCGCTCAACTTAAATCTTATTTAATAATCCTATTTAATTTAATAAAATTCTACTTAATAATAATAGCCAGAGATCTTTAGACCAAACTAACAACAAAAAGAAATCAACTGTGAGCATTGGAATGTGTGTTTTCCACACACAAATCTTTCCAACTTGCATTCCTATGAGTATATTGTCATCTTCTATGTGGCAATATACATCTATTTCCCATTAACTTCAGTCAGCTTTCCTACGCAGAAGATAAAAAGGTATTAAGGCCTTAAGGGATATATTTTCTGTTTAGTAAATGTAATGCTGATTGAGCAAAACTGAGTGGATGGAAACAAAAGTTGAGCATGTAGGAATTGCTAGGAAAAGCGTACCAGAAAAGTTTATGAATGGTGATGGTCCTTTGTGCTCTCTGAGCTTGATTGTTTTCTTGAAGATATTTCATTCCCAAACTAGGTAACATCATCAGTGCTAGTAGGGAGTGGGGTTTGCTCTCGTGGCTTGTCCTGTCAGTGTTGGGGAAATTGGTATTGGTGGTTCCTTGATTGAGCTGCTATTTACTGTTAGCTTGTTTGTCTGAGTTGGTATACCTTGATTGGGGAACTTTTTTCTTTTTGATTGTTGTTTGCTTCTTGATTGCTTCCTAATGTTTATTATCTGGAGCACACCAGGATAGTTTATTGGGTAACTTAGTAGCAATATAAGAACTATCATTAATAGATCCCAATGCTTTAAGATGAACATCAGCAGAGCTAATATTATACTGTAAGCATGAAGACAGTTCCTTTGCGGAATATATTGAGGAACTTTTTAAAAATTAGATTATTAAATAATAAATCAAGAGTTCTTATTTCCATCATATTGATGCATTCAAATATAATGCTGTGAAAAACTGTACAGAAACTGTAAGAAGCAGACAAATATCTAAAAATATCATTTGCAGCTACATTCAGAAATGGTAGCCTTTCTCAACTGATTCTGAAAGCATCCATACTGAATGCATTTGCTAGTTCTTTAACTCTTAAAAGTGAGGGTAGCACTTTCCTTGACTTGAGGTCTAATTGTTACATATAGACTGCACTCCTGCATAATTATTAACGTAACAATTATTTGTTGTACAAGCCATTATAGCTGTGTTATAGGGACTTAGCCGTAACAGCTTGATTCATATATCATCCTAAGCCAAACATATTATAGCTTTTTTGTGTGTGTGAACCCCATTCTTTGGGTCTCCCAGTAACTACTGTAGTTTCCTCTCTTAAGACTATAGTCCATCAAGCAGAGCTGATCGCAGATTGAGATGAAATACAACATCGAGAGGTGTGTTGTAACCAGGGTGGGGGGTTATTATTTTACTAATTCGTTATTTTATTATTTTTATTTCTTTTATATGGTTTTTATATCTCTGTAAGCTGCCTTGAGTCACCATGTGTGAGTAGGCAGCAATATAAATTTTCTAAAATAAATAAAATAAAATAAAATCCAGGAACTCTTTTTCTCGTAGAAAAGTAGGGAGTACTTTCACCAACAAATGATGCTTCAAGAGTTAACAGAAAGTATTGGGGCATTTTTAAGGCTAATACAAATACTATATTTTAACATTATCTCTAATAGAATATGGGACAGGAAAAAAGTGGTATGTCTTTTCCCTTTCAGCAGAATGATGTTACTCTACCCCAATTCAGAGGGACTGTTGCTTCTCTGTTCCCAAACATAAGCAAATCAGTGATGGGATTAGCATCTCTCTGAAAGCAATTCCTTTGATTGGGAGTTGTATTCCACAACGTCCAGAGGGTGCCAGTTGATGTAACTCTAGCATTGGGGTGAGGAGCTTGAACTAGTTATAGAAAATGATTTTGCATCATTTACCATGCAGAGTACTGATTGTGGGGAAAGGATTCCCATAAATTAGCTGTTAACTCCTGCCCTCCATTTACAAAAATTAAATTTTCAACACACTTGAATTTCTCTTCCAGATCTATTTTATGTACTGTATCTCCACAACACTCTACCTCAGTGAACAAGACAGCCCTTTTGATATCCTTCTCACAGACCACTGTTATAAAATGATTTCTTTTATCTAGGTGTTTTGACAGACAAGCACCATAATCATAAAATCAGATATTTGCCTCAGCCTAATTCTAATTCTTTTCTTCTCAGACTACATGAATGACCATGAAAAGATCCACTGAAATGGGGAAGAAAGATATAAAATATTTAAAACAAAAGATCCTGTAGTACAGATCTTTTGTTCAGGCAGCTGAACAAAATATTTATTGGTTTTAGCTTTTCTCTTGCCTCTTATTGCTATCCTCCGTGGCATAACATTGCATTATTACTATGATGGCTATAGCCAAGAAAGAAATCAAACTCAGTTCAGTTTCTTTCCACAGGATTTAAATATATGTGTGAGGGTAGAACTTGGAACAGTGCCCTCTCCAATAAACATTTTAATCTGTGGTAATCCAGTCTTTGAATGCTCTTAGCATAAAGTACTACTTTAACACCTGCCCCTTAGAACATGATAGCATTGTAGTTAACTGCTAAGTGGCAGGTGTTCGAATATCTCTTGAGAAACTGTTGTATTTTCCTTTTGCAGTTAAAGAGAAACATGTTTAAAATGCCACTTTGTAAATGCAAATGGGGCTTTATTATCATATTCCCTTTATTATCTCAAATTGTTTTAAAAATATATTTGATAAAACCTTAAGTTGGGAGGATTTCACAAGGGAAAGTTGTTCAGAGAGAAAACAGACAAAGCAACAGATGTTCATTGTGGTTGTTTCTCACAAAACAGATCTACAGAAAAATGTTGGATATGTTTAAAATGTGTCTGTTTCACATTTATTAACTTTATTGCATCACTTTTATTTTACTTCTTACTACTACTGACAGACATAGACATAAATACAAAATATAATACCATTCTGCCAAAGGAATAATTCTGCAATTATTAGAATATAGCAATAATTACTATTAATAATAAATACTTATATATCTATAATCTAAGAATTCTGGCTCTGCTGGAAAAACATTAGGGCAGTAATTTCAACTCTTTTTTCAACAGATGTCTTTTTGGAAATGTAACGTGGAATGGGGAAGACATTAACTGATCATAGTCTGTCTACTTGGCATAGTAGGGAGACCTTACATTTCCTAGATCTATGGATGAGGGAGAAAGATTGCATGATCAGAATCTGATTGGGAAGCATGGTATCATAGAATAGAATAGAATAGAATAGAATAGAATAGAATAGAATAGAATAGAATAGAATAGAATAGAATAGAATAGAATAGAATAGAATAGAATTCTTTATTGGCCAAGTGTGATTGGACACACAAGGAATTTGTCTTTGGTGCATATGCTCTCAGTGTACATAAAAAGACAAGATACATTCATCAAGAATCATGAGGTACAACACTTAATGATTGTCATAGGGTACAAATAAGCAATCAGGAAACAATCAATATTAATATAAATCGTAAGGATACAAGCAACACGTAATAAATAGGAGACAGATATACACATTCAGAAATAGAAAATAAAGATACAGAAAGGGGAAGGCAGGCATTGGACAGACAAATTCCTTGTGTGTTTAATCACACTTGGTCAATAAAGTACTCCATTGTATTCTATAAAGAAATGGGACTATAAAGAGGAGGACAAAGACATACAGACTTAGACAGAGAGAAGGGTGGATAGAAAGACTGAGCAAGAAAAGATCAGAAAGTCAGAAAAAGTGCTTGAGGTCAACCAGTTTATCTTAAAAAGAAGGGTAGCATGACTGGGGGTTAATACCGCTGTTTATGATTCTAACCCACTTCAGATTATCTTTCAGCCACACTCATTTAATACATGAAGTCGGTGAGCGTTGCCCAGAATGCTTGCTGAAGGCCTTGGTTCAGAGGCAAGCATCCTGATCATAAATATCTGCCTGTCGCCGGCAAAAACGATTTAGAGAGTTTGTCTTAAAGAAAAGAAAATCTTCCATTTCT
>QLTV01003971.1:319402-356738 GCA_003457575.1 Thermophis baileyi
TGATAGTTTTCAAGTGGGACATTACTAGCCTTTCAAAGGTTTTCATAACTACAGATGTTAGAGCAACTGGTCTGTAGTCGTTCAGTTCCTTGATGGTGGGCTTCTTCGGCACTGGGATGATAGTAGAGCGTTTGAAGCAAGAAGGAACATAGCACATCTATAGCGATTTATTGAAGATTCGATTGAAGATGGGGGCCAATTGGTCAGCACAGACTTTTTAGCAAGAAGGAATTATCTTGTCTGGGCCGGGAGCTTTTCCTGGCTTTTGTCTGTGAAATAGGTCTTGCCCTTCCTTTTCTGTGATCACCAGGGGTTGTGAACCCAATGGGATGGGGTCAGTTGTAGGAGGTTTGGCTGTTGTTGGTGTGTCTGGGATGGATGTTGTGGAGATAGGTAGCTGTAGTTTCCTTTCAAACCTGCAGTAAAACACGTTCAGGTCATCTGCCAGTTGCTGATTTCCTTCAGCTTGGGAAGAAGGTTTGCCATAACCGGTGATGTTTTTAAGAGTTTTCCACATGTTTGCTGGTTTTATGTATTGTATCATTTTATGTATTGTGTTTAAATTCCCATTAAAAGAATATTGCTCACCCTATAAAAGAACTGAGTAAATGAAATGAAATGCATATATTAATTAAAATATAAATGCAATTGCTCATATCACAGTAAACTTTTCTTTTTGTCCCTTTGAGTCAGTCTTCCTTTCTCATGACTGCATGGACAAGTCTCTGTGGTTTTCTTGGCTAGATTTTGGAAGTGGTTTGCCATTGCCTGCTTGCTAGGGCTGAGAGTGACTGGCCCAAGATCACCAGTTAGCTTCATCCCTAAGGTGGGAGTAGAACTCCGGATCTCCTGGTTTCTAGCCTGATGCCTTAACTACTACCGGTATACAAAACTGGTTCTTTAGTAAATAGCAATAGCACTTAGACTTATATACCATTTCACAGTGCTTTGCAGCCATCTCTAAGCGGTTTACAGAGTCAGCATATTGCCCCCAACAATCTGGGTCCTCATTTTACTGATCTTGGAAGGCTGAGTCAACCTTGAGCTGGTCAGGATTGAACTGCCAAACTGCTGGCAGCCAGTAGTCAGTAGAAGTAGCCTTCAGTACTGCATTCTAACCACTGTGCCACCACAGCACATCCTGATATTCAAAGAACTGGCTGTAGAGATGTAATTGGAATAGAATGGAATATGTGGAAGAAAGAATGGCTCATTGTCTGAAACATTTCACATTATGGTGTTTACTTTTGATATTGATTTATTGTCTTATTATACTCTGTAAGTTCTGGTCCAGTGTTCTTCCAATTTAGAAATAGATCAGATATGTGCCAATCTGCAAAAGCAGATTCTACTATTGAAGTAGATGGCATGTTTGATAAAACTTTGTGATTATAGGCTAATTGGAATCAATTGCCCAAAGAAGTGATGGGCTCTGTTTCACCTCATGTAAGTTAGATAGCCACCAATCAAAGATGCTTAGATTTGTCTACACTTAGCAGGTGGTTGGGATTGATGGTCACATGTCCACTTCCAATTCTACATGGTTCAATTAATTCAGATTTTAGATATTCGTCCAATGTAATCACCCTGTGAACCTGTTTATTCACAGTCTGGGCTGTCTATCTAGTCTCAATCCGTTATTCCAATGTGTCAGAGAGAATGCTTTTGGAAGAGGCCTTGATAATAGCTCTTAGTGTCATGCAGACAAAGTTCAAATCCCCATTTGGTCACACAAAGTGATCTGGATAGTATGTACATGGTCTTAAGTTATTTATAGGAAAAATATGAGAATATTGTAATATTTATAGATAAACCCTACAATTAATACATTCAGAAATACCAGCTACACATTAATAGATGTCAGTGCAGTTGTAAAGCTCGCCCTTGACCCTACAGTAGTTCAAGCCTGCCCAGTTATATTCACAAGGCAAAGCAATCCTAAGAATAAGTTCTGTTTTGGCCACATGATAATCCAATCTATCTTTCCAACCTGCAAGACAACTTTTGTCTACATCTGAATTGTCAAATGACAACAAAGATATCTTCGGAGTTGGTTTCCAGACTGCTTGTTTCCTGCTGTGAGAAACTGAAATACATGCTGTCAATCTAGTGGGGGGATTCCAAATACAATGATTGCTTGAAGAGACATTGATTTACAAAAATAAGGCAGCTACCTCTTACTTGAGAAAACCATGAAATAGACACTGAAAGGGAGGGTTTTTTTCTCATCAGTAGCTCCTTTCTCTTGACTCCATTGCCTAAATAAGAAGAAATAAAAAGAGAAGTGCTTATAATTTAAATGGATGACTTGCTTTTCCCTGGCATTAAATGGTTGTCAGTACCTACCTACACTTCTGTTTTTTGTAATATGTTCAGTCTGGGTTCAGTCTGAATATTCCTGTACACTTGGGGGGAAAGTTTGGGAAAAGTAAGATCAAACTACAGCTGATAAAACATGCATGGTAAGTTTCTCCCAGTTCAAGTTCTGTTCTTCAGGGGAGTTAGAATAACATTACCATCTGTCTTAATTAATCATTGCTTTACTATTTGAATAATTGGGAGCTATAGGAATGACATCCTACAAAGCTAATGATTTATTTTTTGCACCACAATCAATCTTCCAATTGTAGCCAAATAACAGATATTCAACTCTGACCCACAAAAGTATATTTAGAATTCTTGTGTGCTGAGTTATGTTTGCCCAAATCAGTTCACCTTCAGCAATTACTTTGCCGGGCCAGAAACAAAGGAGATGCTGATTCCCATCATGGACCTATAGTTTAATGAGCCAGTTTTGCAAAGGCTGGTAAGATTTCTCAGCAAAAGAACCATTTAAAATTCTATCACAGTGGATATTAGTTTGACATTTCCCAATTTTATTATTAAATATTATTTAATGAAATATTATTATTATTACTATAGCTATTAGATGACACAACCTTTGCTAATTAGGTTACATTTAGATGTGGGAAAACTTGGAATGTTTTTCCCCCATTAATACTTCAGACTATTTACCTGTAAGAGGAAATAGAAATCAGCACAATATACTCAACTTCAATTTGCTAAAGTAAATATAATAAACGTAACTCTCAAAGCTAGCAGGTGCACTATTTCAGAACTCATTTCAATTTACTGTTAGAACAACATGCTTTTTTTTCCTTTTAATTAATTACTGTTTAGAACACAACATCTTTTGTTCATTTTCTTGGCTTAGTTTTCCTTAATCATTTGTTCAAAGAACACTTAAATCCATGTATGTGTTACATATGCCAGAGTTGTATTTGTTGTCCTCTTATCTTTACAGTTTCATTATATTTTCAGCTACTTTTCTGTAACTACATCAGGGCTGGTTAGTAATAGAATCTCTAAAACTTAAGTGTTTTCCCTACAGCAAAGGATCCATTTTCAGCAGCTGCTGGTTTAATAATACGTTATATTATTGTTACGTTGGGAGCATTTTTCCATTCACTATATAAATCACTCTTCTTTTGAGGCTCAGATGACTTTTTAAAAAGGCAATGGGATTTTCTGAACCATTGAAAGTACTCTATACAAAAATAATTAAGCCAGGTGTGGCCAACACCCTAATGATGTTCTGAAAATCCTTGAGAACCTGGCCATTCTCTCAGATCTTGGGGTAGGTGTTTACTAAGTGTTGTTGACTGATTTTTGTTGGGTCTCCATTCTCTTATGGAGGCCTTTGATTTCTCGCTATTTATTCTTGCTTTTAATGTGATGGTTGCTCAGAGTCCCTTGAATTAGGTAGTCTTTACATTAAATAAATAAAGTATATGGTCAAATGATTACTGGGGTAAATTTTGCTACTTTGAAAGCATGTAAACATTCAATGTACAGTGTACAAAATTCTTAGCACTGACACACATCCTTAATCTAGTTAGCCTTTAACTCAGTTAACTCTTTATTAGTGATTGTGACAACATAAAATTCAGCCATGCTAACTGGGTCAAAAGTTACTATTCTGGAAATACAGCATTGTCACACATTTTTTTAGGTGGCGTCTCTTATCCTATGAGCCTTTGGTCTGGGACAGCACTGACTAGATCCATGACATCGCTATCCCTTTCTCCATTAGTCAGGCAGCAGGAGGCAGGATTTTGCCATTGTAGTCAATTGGTGTTTTGAAGGTCTTTTCTGTACTGCTAAGGCTGAGCAGCAAGTTCTTACATACTTGGGTTATTTATTTATTTATTTGATTTTTATTTTGCTTTTATTATTTTTATAAATATGTAAAATGGGTTGTTATAGATTGTTCCAGCCATAATAACTATAGAATCCGATGTACCCAATATAGAATGTATTCAATTAATTAAACAATATATTAAAATATTGCTCAAAATACTTGAGGCAACAATTCATCTAAAGACATTCTCCTTCAACATATCAGGTTTGATGGCAACAGATGGGTGTCTATAGTTTTTTGAAAACTCAGATGAACTTGGGCAGGCAATCAAATCTCTAAGACAGTGGTATCAAACTTGTATCATCATGGTGGCGTCATGTGATGTACCAGGACTTTTTCCCCCTTCGCTAAACTGGGCATGGGCGTGGCCAGCACGTGACGCATCTGGCCCGCGGGGCGCAAGTTTGACAGCCCTGCTCTATGAGAATGCTTTTTCTGAGACTATTAGGGCAGCAGTTGGGAAGGCCATTCTCTTAAGATGACACTGTCAAAGAGAAGGGAGCCGAGGTGGCACAGTGGTTAGAGTGCAGCACTGCAGGCTACTTCAGCTGACTGCTAGCTGCAGTTCGGCGGTTCAAATCTCACCGGCTCAAGGTTGACTTAGCCTTCCATCCTTCTGAGGTGGGTAAAATGAGGACCCAGATTGTTGGGGGCAATATGCTAACTCTGTAAACCGCTTAGAGAGGGCTGTAAAGCACTATGAAGCGGTATATAAGTCTAAGTGCTAGAAAGAAGACTTTCTGATTTTGAGAAACAAACCACTGGAAATAGGTAATCCCAAAGTTACCCAGGTACTATGTCACAAAAGGGTTTTAAAGATAATAACTAGTATATTTAAACATACTTAGAAGCAAACTGATAAATAAATGAGCTCTTCACAGTGATGCTGCATGGTGAAATACCTTTCCTAAATGCCTGAACATCTGCCTATTAGACCAATTGAAGTTTCAGCGTAGTCGTCAAGGACAGTTCTGTGTCAAACACATTGCAACAATCTAAACAAAGGAAACAAGAGGGGCAGGCAGCACCAGCCTCCCATTCAAAAAGAATTCATTACTGCTCAAACCTCCAAGGATTAAAAATCCGGGTTTAACAATCAAAGACCCACTTCCTGGACAGAGCATTTACATGTGATTCTTTCAAACATTTTATTATTTTGAAGGCATCCTGAACAGCTTATTTTGTTTGAACATACTTAGACAAACAGATCAACTGATTGATTTTAAGAGTTCCCACAACATTATTGCCTGGCTAGAGTTAATTTAATCCAGTGCATGGCTCTTAGAGTTAAATATAATTCCATGGGAGACCTTGGGGACTGGCTTTTAGTGTTCCTCAACACACTAATCTTTGGGATATCCTAGGGTTAACATATTTTGAAAATAATTTAATGTTTGGACCATTCTGCTTAAGACCCCTAATAGAGGATCACATGATTGATGGAAAGAAAAAAGACGCTTGAACTAGCTAATTTGAAATTTGATGTCCTAGAAGGTTTTGTTTTACCCGCAAATTTAATCCAGTTTTGCCAAAAGGAGTTGTTTTCCCAACAGGGGAAAGGCTTGTTTTAACTTTCCACCTAGCTCTTGAGTTTCAGGGCCTGTAAAGGAAGGGATAGCTGGAGAGGTCTGCAGTAGTTTCTTTTGTTCCTGAGTACAAAAGAACAGGGGTAAAATAAGGAAAGTTTTGTCAGTTTCCATCTTTATCACTGGTGGAGCTCTGAAGGGTGATTTTTATTCCTTGTTTTCACCACTTCAAGTTGGCAGAAGTGAAGACAAGCATGGATCACCTTCAAACTGCTCCAGAGAATTGGAAATCTGCTCTGTTAGTTGTCATATGAAAACCAGTTCTATCTCTAGCAAATGGGAAGGAATCACGTTTATCACTGTGCTGGGATTCACCTGCTAATTTCTGCAAATCAGATTTCAACCAAAGATACAAAACAAATCAAGTTATTCTGAGGATTCTCCAAAACATAGAGCATTTCATAATTTTGATAAGGCTTATTCCTGGCAAATCTGCTATTAATGGTTCAATAAATTGCTTTCACTTTTTTTTTTTTAGGTCTGAGGTTGGAAACACTGATGCAGTTAGCAGAGTGGTCCAAATTTGTTATGTCAACATCTGAAATCCAGAACAAATATAATAGTTGGTTTATTTTTTAAACAGATCCAAAATTAATTAATGATTCTATTGAATTATTAATATACTTTTTATTGTTGAGAAATAGTAGAAAACATAGTTTCAGGAGTAATGTATATTTCTTAACATTATGTAGAATTTGTGTAGATTGCAGATGAAAGTGTAGATGAAAGTGAGAATTGGAACTATGAATATAATAAACTCCTTTATTTGTCAAATTTATACTGTATAGCTAACCATCTCATAAAATAAGTGACTCTGAGCAATGTACAACAAAGCTGCAAAACAGTGGATTAATAAATATCCCAAACTATTATTATTATTATTAAAAACATTAAAAACTATTTTTTAAAAAAGGTTAAAAAGTAGAAATAATGGGCGAAGGGACGTTAATTATAGTGGAGCCAAGAAACGCCAGACTTCATGGTCTTAAAGATAACTTAATGGAAAACGGTCTGTAAGATGTTAAAATGGACTTGTGTTTCAAAGGTTGAGTTTAAATATGGAGGCAATTATATCTGACTGCTCAGGGTAACTTTGTAAAAATAAAAAGTCTTCTAAAAAGGTTTAAAAGAATACAGATAGATGTTCTATGCATGATGTGAATCTGAAAGGCTTTTTTAATCTTTTCCAGATAGGACTTTAATAAATTTGGAGGCCAGCCTTACAACCCATAGTCCAGTTCTAAGTAAACGTTTTATTCAATTATTTTATTTTTGTCAGCAACAGTTAAATATATTGTTACTAAAACATAACTAGTGATTAAGAAATTAGGCACTTGCACAATACAATAAATATTATGAATAATTATTTTATTACCTGGAAGTAAGCAATAGTCTTATAAAGAACAAATACTTATTCCTATCATTTGCAACTGATTCATTCTTAAGTATAGTAAATTTTGGCATTAATTGAGCATTAGTTCTGACACAGTTGTTCAAAAACTGGTTGATCACTTAATCTATGTCTTTTTTCACGTAACTGTACTCTGGTTTTTCTCACAACATGTAATAGCCAGATTCAGTATACAGCAAGGTGAATGTGTTTCTCAGCCCCAGCAATGTTAAGATGTGTGGGCTTCAGATTCCAGAATTCCTCAGTTAGAGGCTTGTTGAACACAAGATACAGAAATTTCTAGGCAAGGTATGTGGGAGTCAACAGGAATGGGAGGGAGCAGATGCTGAGACCTGGAAGTGAGAAAAAGGAGAGAGGTCATTCATTCATTCATTCATTCAAGGTTAAATTGCCTCTTCTTGTTCCCTGAAGGTGTACTTTCTGCAATTGAGTCAGATCACTTTATCATGTCCATATTTAACAATGTGTGAAAGAAAATTTCACTGTATCAATTAGACTATGGGGATCCACTCTAAAAGGAACCAACCCTCCATCTGGAGATTTTGTGACATACAAGTTAGGATCTGCTGTGATTATAAATATAGCCTGCAAAAAATCTAGAGGAAGAAAGGGTTCAGAGTTTTCTCTTTTTTGCTAGTCATCCAGAAGTGTATTCTTCTAATCTAAGTATAGCAGAATGTAGTTCAGACAGCACTTTTTCCTTGAGGTAGGAATTCTCAAATTGTGTGTTTCCATGGCCTCCTAAAATGATGAATAAATGTAAATAAATACATAAATGAAACTGTGTTTATATAATACAATTTAGACCTGGGTTTCTCAAACTTAAGGCATATGAAAATAAACTCCCAGAATTCCTCAGGCTAGGGAATTCTAGGAGGTGACGTCCACATATCTTAAAGTTGACCAGTTTGAGAAACACTGATTTACATTAATAAGTAGTACAGATAGTAAAGTGGGGTGGGAGGAGTGTCAGAGATAAATGAGGTTCAGAAGGGGACCATGAGCAAAATAACAGTGTGACAATCCTTGATTTATGCAACAAGCCCTTGATCTATAACATTCCCATGAAATGGGCTGGATTGATGCTAACAGTCACAGCTAACATGTTTATGCACAGGCAACAACAACAAGTTTATTAGACTGTTGTTCCAGGTGCTAGGAACTAGCAGCTATCCTAAGAGTCAAAAGAAAATAGTCAAGATGTGTATCCTCCAATCTAGCATTAAAATTATAAGATTGTAAAGCAAGAAGGGGCTCCTGTCCTTTAGGTAGCAGCCCACCAAGACTGAGTAAACAAGGTGAGGGAGCTGGCCAGTTACTTTTTTTCTCAGAGAAAGCAGGGTTTCCACCTGAGGATGTTTGGGAGTCCTGCCCTGTATGTCCCTTCTCCTTTGGAAAGTCCATATTGCCATTTCTAGTAAAATGGGACTTCCTGAAAATCCAATTTGACCCTGCTTCATTGATATGGACAGCCATGCAGCCTCATTAAAAAGTTTTGATGGAAGGAACCTGGCTGCCAACCAGAAGACCCAAGTATTTTCTTGAGTATAATAGCAGAGACCTTGTTCTCAGTGATGCAGGATGGCCCATGGCAGGATGGGGTCTGAGGAACCATTCCTCTTGCTGTTTTCCTGGAGGGACTCAGACTCTTGGCTCTTGACTCAGAACCGTGGCTCTGAACACAATGGCCATTGAAAAAAAGCCTTGATTCCTGGATCTCATGAATGGCTTGATGTAGGACTCTTACCTTGACAAAGGCTGCCCTTGTTCAGGCAGAGTGTGAACAACTGCAACCCCTCAAATGTCTCTGAGACGCAGAGGTGGGATTCAGCAGGTTCTGACCAGTTCTGGAGAACTGGTAGCAGAAATTTTGAGTAGTTTGGAGAACTGGTAAATACCACCTCTGACTGGCCCCGCCCCCATCTATCCAGCTGATTGGGAGGAAATGGGGATTTTGCAGTATCCTTCCTCTGGAGTGGGGTGGGAATGGAGATTTTACAGTATCCTTCCCCTGCCATGCCCACCAAGCCACGCCCACCAAGCATGCCACGCCCACCAAGCCATGCCCACAAAACCGGTAGTAAAAAAAAATTGAATTCCACCACTGTCTGAGAGGTTTGGGGATTATGACTCAAAGTTTGAGAACCCCTTCTCTACAGCTTGGAAAGTTGGAAGCAAGCTTTACAAGGCTTACACTACAGGTAGTCCTCAATTTATGACCACAGTTGAGCCCAAAATTTCTGTTGCAAACAGAGACAGTTATTAAATGAGTTTTGCCCCATTTTACAACTTTTGTTGCCACAGTAGTTAAGTGAACCACTACAGTTGTTAAGTTAGTAACATGCAACATGTAATCTGGTTTCCCATAGACTTTGCTTGTCAGAAGGTCGCAAAAGGTGATCACATGTCCATGGGATACTGCAACCATCATAAATATGAGTCAGTTGTCAAGCATCTGAATTTTGATCATGTGATCATGGGGATGCTGCAACAGACATTAAGTGTGAAAAATAATCATAATTCATGTTTTCCAGAGCCATTGGAACTTCAAACATGAATAAATGAACTGTTGTAAGTAGAGGACTAAATGTATATCCTATATTATTTCTTATCATGAGCAAATCTGGGCTTACTCCTAGATAAGTGAATACATAATCGTAATCTTATAAAATTGCTATTTCTTTAGATCTATTTAAAGAGATCTATATGGTTGCCTATACCAAATTTGCATTTAATTGTAGAACTGTTTTTTTTTTTAAATCGTAGAACTGTTAATATATTGAGCTGCTTGAGAGTTTGTACAACACAAACCAATTCATGATTACTCAGAAACAATCCCACTGTGTGGAAAGAAAACAACATAGCCGAAGCCTTGAGTTGAATATTAGTGATAAAAAAATATTGTAAAAATATTGTAGTAATACATAAACCAACTTTATGACACTTACTTATTAGCATAATAAAATAATCTCTAAGCATACACAATAACTGCTAGTTATTTCCAAACCCACAAACTACAAAAGAATTGTCCTTCTTAAGCATTTTCACTCTTTTCCTATGCTTCCCAAAATGCAGGGAGAAAACAGAGCCTTGGGAATCAGGATGGGCTTGAACACAAATAATTTGCTTCCTGCCTTGTGAAGTCAGAAGTTGGAATAGCTTTTTAAAATTATTATTTATGATTTACTTTCTGCATTCCATTTGGCACATAAAAGGCATTGTAACATAAAGACATTCCATCTCGATTCTCATCCCCAGATATAAGTTGGTTATTTCAAAGAGCATTTGGGAGCTGGTCCTGGAGCATGTTTAGTTGATTAGGCCTGGGATGATGGGGAACCCTGCGTCTTATTGGTTATGCTCTGATTATTGGATTCTAATTGTTTGACAATTGTTTTACTTTTGTACAAGTATTACATCTGTTTTATGATTACTACATGCTATGGCATTATTGTACGGTATCTTGGCTCTGAGTTGCTTAGAATCAGAATGATAGAAGTAGCAGAAAAAACCTGTAATAAATAAATAAAAATCCAGAAAGTTGATAAATTACAACTCCTAAGAGATTTCAGTGCATTCTAAAACCATTCTAATGTAATCTTTGATAAAGCGCTTGGAATTCAAGAAGTAACACTGATATATATTATGCGGTGTGTCTCATCAGATTCCTTTAATTTTTTCCCAGGAAAAGCAAGTGTCTGAGAAGGTGGTCAGATGCCTGCCAGTTACCTTAATTAAACTAGCCACCTTGAAATTAAACATCTCCTGGGACATAAATTTCATGATGTGGTGGCCTTCATACTCATCTTTAACTCTGATTCAGTCCAGAGTGCAGCCTTCATGGGCCATACAGATGCACTGTTACTAAGAGTGTTAAGTCAATAGGCACAGCATCTTGGTTAAACACCCCTAAAGTCTATACTTACGATTATTTTCAGTTTTGGAATAAAATTAGGCATAATTAAGAGCCGCGGTGGCGCAGTGGTTAGAGTGCAGTACTGCAGGCTACTTCTGCTGATCACCGGCTGCCAGCAGTTTGGCAGATCGAATCTCACCAGGCTCAAGGTTGACTCAGCCTTCCATCCTTCCGAGGTGGGTAAAATGAGGACCCAGATTGTTGGGGGCAATATGCTGACTATGTAAACCACTTAGAGAGTGCTGTAAAGCACTATGAAGCGGTATATAAATTTAAGTGCTATTGCTATAATCCAGCTCCCATCAAATCCCAATTGTAGAATGAAGCAGGTATCCTTTGCACCGCATACTGTGGATCAAGTAATCTAAAGAATAGACCGTCTTCCATTGCTGTCCATCATAAATTCTTATTTAGTTCTTCCCTGTTCCTATCCATTTATATATCACATTTAGGTCTATTTTTTGGGATATGGCTCCAGACATTGCAGTCAAAAGCCAAATGCAATTGAAAGCTATTCAGAAACTCCTTGACTTATGACTGTTCATTTAATTAAGTCTTAAAAAGGCAACTTGCAACCTATTCTTGAAGTTATGACCATGGTACCACTCCCGCGGTTACATGATCAAAATTAGGACACTTTGCAACTGGTTCATATTTGTGACGATTGCAGCATCTTGCAGTCACATGATTGTGGTGTGCAACAAAGTCAATTCAGGAACCTAGATTTGCTGAACAATTGTGGTAAAAATGGTTGTGGTCACATGATGATGAGTACACCAACTTACAATGGAAATTCTGGCCTCCGTTGTGGTTGCCAGTCAAGGACTACCTGTATACTTCTGCTCTAATAAGGTATCAAAGTTTTGCTGTAGTAACGTGCAGCATATTATTTCAGATGGCAAATAGGGAAGTCTAATTTTAAATGTTTTTCTAAATCTGGGTGCCTGACTGTGAAACTGGTAAATGTGGTAAACCATCATTTTGCAAAGAGGCTTACCAGACCCCTTTCAAAGACATTCACAGGGGAAATTTAAAAGTCAAAATGGTAATTGTGATCATGTGACCAAAGCAGGGGTGGGTTCTACTTACCTTCCCTACCGGTTCTGATCACGACGTCATGATGCGCAAAATACCCAGAAATGACCCTCTGTGCCTTTGCACATGCGCAGAGGGTTATTTTTCAAGCCGCGGCGACCGGAGGACCGGTTCAGGGGCATGGACTGCCAGTCTTTGCTGCCGGTTCAGCGAGCGGTGGTAAATTTCCGCTACCGGTTCTAATGAACCGGTCCGAACCGGCAGCAACCCAACTCTGGATAAAAGCTCTGCCCTTTTTTATGTTTCTTTACTGTGTTCAGGTTTAAAAAAAGATGAGGCTTCAAAAAGTCATGACTGCCATCTTGACTTTTTTGACCCCCTGCAGTGCACCTAACCTTTCTTAAAGACTTATTTTGTATAGTGTCAGCTCTTTGAAGTAATCTAGACAGGAAAGCAAAACCATGGTATAATAAAAAACATTTTTATTATAAGGTTACAGGAACAGGATATTGCAACTCTGAAAGCCTTCTCACCTCCCTCGCCTTCACCTTCCTCAGAATAGCAATAGCAATAGCACTTAGACTTATATACCGCTTTACAGTGCTTTACAGCACTCTCTAAGCGGTTCACAGAGTCAGCATATTGCCCCCAACAATCTGGGTCCTCATTTTACCCACCTCGGAAGGATGGAAGGCTGAGTCAACCTTGAGCCGGTGAGATTTGAACCGCTGAACTGCTGAACAGTCAGCTGAAGTAGCCTGCAGTGCTGCACTCTAACCACTGCGCCACCTCGGCTCTTACTGAAGTAGGGAGTATTTCCTTTGAGATACCTTCTCCACTCCCATCTCCCCTTTGGAATCAGATGTCTCTTATTAAACTGCTGTCTACGCTCTGGCTTTTTCTCCCGTCTCCTATGAAGGTTTTCTCATAACCTATTACATCTATGTACAGGTACAGGCTATAAAATGGTACAGGCTAGAATGCTATCATCCTATTCCACTAAGAGTGTGGCCAAAGATTTTCTCTGGCTTGTTTCGGTTCAGAAAACCAAGAGATGGCCAATCGGTTATAGGCAATGACTTATCATTTTGGGACCAGAGTAGACCATGTTTATTTTTTTTCCAAGTTTTTTATTTTTTTATTTTTTTACAAACATATCAATGCGTGAATAGTGTGGCACCTGGGTGTCATACATTCTAATACAAATAAAACTAATAAAATTAATCATAGTTATTACATTCAACCAACTTATATATTTCTAATAATAATACACATTTATATTAAGTTGCAGTCTGTCATTGTTCAATTATTCCATGTTTACTCTTGTTATTGCTTTTATTTTATTATATTAAAATATATACACTAATATTCCCCCTTTCTCTTATTTCTATCTCTTATTCTAACTTTTAATCATGTCACCCTTTATTAAAAAACTTTTTTTCTATCCTACCTAACTTCTAATCATGTCACCTACCTAAAAAAAGACAAGAAAACGAGAGAAAAAGAAAAGCAAATCAGAATAACAACAAAAAGGAGAAATCATCTATCCATCATCTCTTGTCCGCTTCAGTACTTTAATTGCTATGCTTTTTTTGACTTGCCTCCCATATTCCTGTCTTGGATCTTTATCTCTGTCTGCATCTACTTCTTGGGACCAGAGTAGACCACGTTTAAATCCTCTTTAATGTATTGCTCAGTCCAACTTATCATGGACAATTGTAGTGAGGATAAGATGAGCACTGACCTCTAGGTGCACTGTCTTAAATTCCCATGGGGTATATTAATGTAGCCAGGGGTGGGCTTAATTTTATTTAGCAAGGGGTTCTCAGCCCGGTTGCTGGGTGGGGGTGGCCATGGTGGGCGTGGCCCAGTCAGCCTCCTGCACCACAGGGGGGGGGGGGGTTTTTGCCCCCCCGGGGCCCGCGAAAACGGCCTCCCCAGGCTCCGGAGGACCTCTGGAGGACGGAAACGGGTCTGTTTCCGGCCTTCCCCACCCTCCCCAAGCCTCCGTGCGCACCCTGCACTTAACTGCATCCAAAATGGGCTGCGTGGGGACTCCTGGGAGGGGCGGGGTGGGGTGGGCGGGGCCAGCCAAGAGTGGGATTTGGGGGTTCTCCGAACTGCACAGAATCTTAGCTAGAGCTTCTCCTGAACCCCTGCGAACCCCCAGCAGCCGACTCCTGAATGTAGCTTATAAATAAAAAAATAAGCTGGCAGTTCATGCCTGTAGATCAGGGGTGCCCAACACCTGATCTGTGACCGGTACTAGTCTGCACCTGTTGGGATCCAGACCACACAAGCAGCAGGCGAGCATGTGAAACTTCATTTGTGCATGTGCAGGATCTGGGTTGTATGTGTAAAGCCATGGACCCAGAAAGGTTGGGGACCACTGCTGTAAAGGACATAGGCAATGGCTTTGAAGGACAAGAGGAAGAGCTGCTACCAACAATCAGGCAAGCAGGACATTGCCCTGTTTCAAGAAACTAATTGGAATACATGTATCAGAGAATCTACCTGTAGTTCACACAAAGATAAAACGAAGAAGTGTGTCCAGACTTGCAGGGTTTTATTAGCTTTAAAATAAAAATAGTATTCATCTGCACGGCATTGGCTTCCTAGCTAGATCTACTTGAAGGTAGACCATGTCTTTGGGTCTTCCTGAGAACGGTAGGCTCCAATATTGTTTTTTCTCTAGTGAATGCAAAACCAAATCACTTCATTTAAGATTTTCTTAACAACTGGAAACTTGCTGCAGGAGAAATTACTGGGCTACACATTTGCTGAAATCATTTATATGTTTTCCCAAGAGGGGGTTATAGGCAAAACAATTGTGATGATGCGTCTAGTATAATATGTGATTGTTCCCACATGTTTCTGTGAATAATGTGACCTCTTAGCTGTTTGTTTGGGATATAAATTCCCCAATTCATTATCACAATATAGTCTAGTAATATTAATAGCAGGTAGCATGACTGGTCAGAAAATTGCCTTATATGATTGCTGGCTTCACATATTGTGATATAGGTGTTTTTTTTTTAAAATGGTCTCTTGATGGTGGTTAAATTCATGCAACATGCTAAGACAAAAATGTATATATTACTGTTGAGCATAGACAATTAAACTACACAATTTGTCCACTTAACACCGAAGTTTTTCCCCCACCATTGAGTTAGAGACACCTACCCATTCTTTGTTATAAAGCAATGCTGGTATAAAATTGGTTTTCCCCATTGTCAATCCCTATCCTACTTCTGTTTGCGGAATCATTGCTGAAGGGCATCCTGATTTATGAATGTGTCATTCGAGGCAGGATGATTGGTTCTTTTTCAGCATGCCATAAGCCAGTGGGAAAAACTATCGATCTGGCAATGAACATTTAATTTCTCTAAGCTAGTTTGTCTGTGCATCTTCCCACACCCCATCTTGGCTATCTTCCAAGTCAAAATAATGGTAAATAAAGAAATCCATCAGAAGTCACCAAGATAGAAATAGCTCATAGAAGAGAAAAGCAAGGCCTGTCATGATTGTGCAACTAACCATGACTTGTATAATTAGAAAACTGAAACTGACTAGCTGTTGGGCAGATACGCTCTAAATTCAGAAGAAAGGGAAGGGATTGCAATGGGCAACAGACAAATATACAGAAGGTGGCATATATCCTACAAAACCAATGCAATATTCCTCATTTTCTGAATTTGCAGTGCAAAAGAGAAGGGTTGTTACATCTTAGGGGTAAAAATAAGATTCAGTATACTGTTAATACACCCTCTGTTGTTCCTTAAATGAAGCCTGGAAAGAATTTGGTATCAAAAATGCAAGTGTAGCATAGAGAATGTTGTTTGCTTTGCTTATGAATAGAGTTATCTATATACTTGTCTTCCTCTTTCAATAAGCTCTTTATCTCTTAAGTGTTGGCACAGGAGCAAGCATGGAAGAAACCTAGGAAACACTGCCTAGGACAGTGATGGCGAACCTTTTTTGGTTCGTGTGCCTCTGCACTTTTTCTAGAGTCTTAACATCTTTTTTATAGTGTGGTGACCAAAACTGGATGCAGTACTCTAGGTGTGGTGTTACTAGGGCTTTATAGACTGGTATTAGTACCTCACTTGATCTTGATTGTATCCCTCTGTTAATGCAATTTAGGATTGTATTGGCTTTTTTGGCTGCCGCTGCACACTGCTGGCTCATATTTAGCTGGTTGTCCACTAAGACTCCAAGATCCTTCTCACAGTTACTGCTATTAAGCCTGGTTTCACCCAGTCTGTATCTATATCTATAACTAAACTATATCTATGTTTAGTTTTGTGGCTTAAGACCATGAGTGAATTTAGACATTGTGATTTGTATAAATTATGGTTTATGGCTTAGTGTAAGGCTAATTCAGCCCAGAGATTCTAGGGGCTGAGCTTAGGATACTCTATATGCAGTATATCACTAGAAACTGCCTCCTCCTTTTTCTACGCATTCTAGAGCAACACTGAGGATAGCAACTCAGTTGGTTTAATGATATCTTCTCCAGTCTGAGTCCCTTTTGGATGAATGAAGATCAACCCACAGAGTTCCTCAGCCGTTGCTGAGAATTTTTACAACTGAAAGCTGCACATTTGAAGAGCATGCAGATTATGAGAAGTCCTGTATCAGCCATGAAAACTCCAATATCTGTTATAGATCAAATCTATAACACTCACCCTCTTCATCATATGGATGCTGTTGTGAAGAAAAATAGGAGGAAAAAGTAAAATATATAGAACCTGAGGAAAAAGGTGGGATATAAACAAATCAAATAAATGAATGTTTATTTAGAGGGTTGCTTTACACAGTAGCATTGTTCTACTCATGCATTTACTATTATTTCCCTTACTAGTTAAATGTGACAAAATAAACACATGTACAGTAAAACTTTGATTTAATGGGTTGTTCAGAGGAAGAAAACATTTCAGAGGCATTTAGATGAATTAGGCAGTGTAGAAATTTAATGACTAAAAATAAAATATAATTTGTATCATATTATATAATTGATATAAATGATATCATTTGCATTAAAATGTCAATGTTATTGACAATGGGAATTAAGTCAAAATGAAAAAAAGTAACTATTTTATCTCAATTTATTAAACTGACGGTTTATTGTATTTCTCATGGCTATGTATTTTTGGCAACGTGACATCTAATTTTGCAGAGTTCCAACTATGTTGTATTGAGTTTTATTTCATTACACACACACACACACACACACACACTCTTAGCAGACAACATATTGAAATAAAGAGATGAGTACAGGACAAACATTTGGGGAAAATGGTCACTGTTGGACTTAAGAACATTTTGACATTTCTGAAGTAACATAATTTATGGGTTATAAAATAATGGACTATTATTTATGGACTATTTTGTGAGTATAGCTAACTCTGGATTATTCAACAAACTATTGGTAAATAAAAATAGATTGGCATAAGAGACTATGTATGCTTGCAGGGTCACAATACGATAGGCATGATACAAAATAAATTTCATTTTTGCCATTAAAATAATCAAGGCCACGCCAGGTAGAGCTTTTAGGATGCAAATTCTTCAAATAAACGGGGGGGGGGGAGAGAATGAGAAGGAAAGCAACTATTGGGCAGTTTCTCTCTTACCAGCCAATCATCATGGCCAAACTGATCACCTAATTATAATATTCATTATGGATGAGAAGGATGCAAAAGTTAGAAAAACATGTCAATCACATTTCTAACTGTTTGATTTTCTTAGTTTTATCACTTAATGTTGATGTTTTGGAAAGCCCTCCCCATGATTACTTCCCTCATGCAAAACTCTTCTGGGTTTGGGGGCACCAAATGAAGACTTATTATATTTGAAATAATGGCCAGACTCTCTAAATATTGCTGAATCATTACTCCTAGCATGCCTCACTACTGAACAAATAGAATAGAATAGAATTTTTATTGGCCAAGTGTGATTGGACACACACAAATTGGCTTGAGCTGCTAGATGTATACATCTGGAAGACTGAAGTTCCTCACCTGAATAAAAAATTGAAACTTACATTAAGTAAAATATAAGATGCATGGATAATTTTTACAAGTCCTACTTTAGCTGAATCAGCCTATCTCCATTTTAGATACAGCAATAGTATGACTATGCAACAGATGGAAAAAGTCAAAATTTTCAATTCATTTCAATTTCATCTCACTAGCAGAATTAATTGCCAGCTTCCCATTATGCATCTCAACTCTCCCCAAATGTGGCTTTCTCACAATTAATTACAACATCAAAGGAATTGTTAATTAAAAGAATTGAACAAAACACTTCTAAGTTAACTATGAAGCATTTCTATGGCTTAAAGTAGTAGTATTTGAATAAAAAGAAACATGGTCTTAATTCACACATCAACAAGTAAAGCAGGGTTTTCCCCCCAGGATTTACTGCATGCATTTATTATTCTAACAGTAACTGATATTCTGTCACATGACTGTATTGTTACAGCTGTAGGATGTAGTATAACAGTGGGTGATAACTAATTGCCTTTTTTTTATTCCCTCTCTTGTCATAAAAGTATCTGAAAATGAGATACTTTTTATGACAGTGTGCTAAAGTGATATTTTAAGACCAGGTCAAAAATACAAGCTGTTACCTTGGCTCCAGCAAAATAAAATACAGTAAACAAAAGTATAAATAATACAGCAGTGCTGAAGTAATGGGACTTCCAGATAGGTATCAGTGAGGAAATAATGACTCATACTTAAGTCCCTAGTCTTCCAACTCTCTTGCTTACACGAGATCCATCACTGCACTCTTAGGAATCATGAAAAAGAGCCATAGCCAATTTAATAATCATAATCCCCTAATATATATTATCTAGTTACAACATACCTACTGTTCCATTCAACAAGGAGGTATAGATCATGGCCTGGATAGTTTAATTGGGCCTATTGTCCAGGTTGCCAAAAGGTGAGCCAGAGAGACAGATCAGAAACACACATTAGAAATTAGAAGTTTAATTTCCACTGAATCACACCATTGATCCATGCAGTCAGGAGTGTTTACACTAAATGGCAACATCTGTGAAGAATTTCAATCATGGGTCTTTCCATTTCTGTTTGGAATAAACTAGGAATTGAACCTGGCTCCTTCTGCCTGCAGACTGTGTGTACTCTACCACTGTTGCCAGTGTCTGGGAATAGATTTGAGCAAACAAGCTAGTCCTTCAGTAAGAATCCAAGTTGTTTACAATTTATTTTAAACAAATTGGAGATACCGTGAATAAGGACAGCAACTGCTCTTGATAGATCTTTTCCAAGTGATCCTTGTCAGAGTTGGATTCTTGCTGAAGGATTAGTTTGGCAATTTTTCTGGATTTGGCATTGATGAAGGTGAAGGGAATATAGTAGCTTTAATTCCTTTTTTTTACAATTTAGAATGATACACCAATGGTGGTCTTGTCTTCACAAAGTTCCCTTTCTCAGTCTGGAAAACTAGCATTTTAAGCACTGATTGGAATTTTTCCACTTTCCACTAAACATTCCTTTGATTGGAATATTATATTACAATCTAATAATTATAAATATGCTAATTTAGAATAATTAAATAATTATTAATTTTGTAACCTAGTTTAGAATAGCATAGAAATGCTATTGGAAAGTATTCAGATGTACTATTTCTCCCATCTGTTATTTGAAGAAAAAATTGTCCCAGGAGAAAAAAAATCACCCTAGCAACTGAATGTTAACTAATGATGGAAACAAAAAATGTGCTAAATTAAGTTACTGAGTATTTGTGTTATTATGGTTTCAAGTAAAAAAAAATCTAGAATATGCAGATAAAAGGTAACTAAGATAACTTAAGGGATACAACAAATATGCTATCTGCGAAAATATATAAAATCCATTAAATGTAGTTGCTAAGTTATTTTATTAACACAATTCTTCCTTTTTCATTATTTTTAAATAAATTACTTATTCCAATCTGATTTTTAAAACAGATGTGGGTAAGTACTTATCTTTCACCACATCTTATTCTAAGAGTAATAAGATCAAAAATAGAATAATCTCATAAAACACAATGCTTTAGATTTGTCAGATTATTATTTATACTGCATTTTTCACTCTTAGCTTTTGAGGTTGTCTATAGCCAAAATTAATAAAGAAAAACCATAGAAACCAGATCAAAATAGAAAGGAAATAGTGAAAACCAATGAGAATACCAGAAGCAGAATATGCAGAAAACATATTAAAATATATCTATTTTTAAATTCTATTTCTATTACTTTAAAAGCAAGAGATAAATGGACAGTGAGGAAATACAGAGTTGAGGTATCATTACTGAAGAGGCTGTATCTTTTGTTCATAGTTACTAACTTCTAGATATTTCAGCATTCTTAGCAATATTCCAAATAATATTTTTTTTTAAAAAAAAATTGGAGGTAGTTTGGGAACTTTCAGGGGCTCAGATCCCAAGCTATTATTGGATTTGTGTAATCTGTTTAGGCATGTCATTGTCTACCATAAAAAAATTAAACTGCATATGAAAATCCAAGGAAGAGAATAAATTTAATTAATAATGAGGAAGATATTTATTATTCTCAAATATAAAAGTCTGATAATAAACAGTATTGATTTTGAATTTTCATAATTATGAAATGTCTTTTCATAACCAAAGTTGTTAATTTATAATTTTCCCTGTGATAATATTATTTAACATTCTTTTCTGCCCCAGACAAAAGCAACTATTTATAATTCTGTTCATGTAAGGGTGAAAAAAGTTCATGAGAACCACTGTACATTTTGCTGCTAGAATTATTGCCAATGTTTTGAAGTCTACAGACCTATTATATTTAAGCCAAAAGATATAAGTTTAGTCATTATCTGTTTTAAAAGAACAAACACTACTTTTGTGCTAAATTAGACTTTGTTGGTCCCTGCCAGGAAATTGGTTTGCTTTGTTTTGTTTTAAAAAATAACTATTAACCCTTTTTTGTATTTTTTGTGTGCAATACTTCCATTTAATTCCATAGTTAGTACACTGTTAACATTTTATTGAAGCCACACCAGGCAAGGTTGAGGATATTAATGTCCTCCCAGGTTGATTTATTTATGTTAGAAACATCACAATTAAAATAAGGCATACTATACAACATAAAATATAAAATATAAAATACAAGATTAAAATATGAACAAGTTAAGCAGACCTTGCCCAGAAACTAGCAACATTGTGTTCTGTCGCACTGCCACAAGGTCCTCAAGTGTACACTGATCAGGACACAAAGGAGAGATGTGTGTTGTTGTCTGCATGTAACCACAATTGCAAAAGGTAGAAGCCACCAAATAACCCCGTATAATTAGTCTCTGGATCTTATACCCATGCACAGTCTATTCAACAATTTCCATACTTCTCAGCTTTCACAGACTGGATGCCAGCTCCTCCATTGATTTAATCCAGTCCAGTGGTGGTTGCTGCCAGTTCGGACCGGTTCTTTAGAACCGGTAGCGGAAATTTACCACTGCTCGCCGAACCGGCAGCGAAGACTGGCAGTCCACCCTCCCGAACTGGTCCTTTGGTTGCTGCGCCTTGGAAAAAACCCCTCTGCTCATGCACAAAGGCTTCTGCACATGCGCAGAGGGTAATTTCCGGGTGTTTTGCATGATGCAACGGGGGCATCGCGCACTTCCATCTCGCAAAACATGCACTTCCATCACGATCAGAACCGGTAGGGAAGGTAAGTGGAACCCACCCCTGATCCAGTCCCAGATTTGGGTCCTTCATCTGTCATGATTCCCAGAGTTAGGGAATGATCAGGATCTTCGCAGAAATATTTCTGGTAATCAGGGGCCTTATTTCCAAGTTAGTATACAAAAGTGACTGTAGATAAGGCTCAACTGAAGGAATAAGTCAGGGGTCTTATGTGCCTTAGCACCTGGACTTAATTGCTGGGCTGATTTTCAGGCCCCCCTGCTTTTAGTGGTAGCTGACTTTATAAACATGCCCTGAGAGAGAGTTCCAAGAAAGTCTTAGGAAATAATATCCATTATGCTAACCATGAACGTATGCCAGGTAGTATTGGCCTAACATATCCAGGCTGTCATGTGTTAAATCTTGTCTTCATCTTAGAGTGTATGTGATAGTGGATCAGGGAATTACTGTGTAATTATTGTGTAAATGAGTGGATCAGGGAAATACTGTAGACATAGTTTACATAGATCATGTGAAGTGCAAATAACATTTTATACTAGAAAGACCACACTTGGAATATTGCATTCAGTTCTGGTTACCATGATACAAAAAAGATATTACACTCCAAAAAGAGTGCAAAGAAGAACAAGAAAGATGATTAGGGGACTGAAGGCTAAACTGTATGATGAATGTTTGCAGGAACTAGGTATGTCTAGTCTAACAAAGAGAAGGACAGGAGTCACATGAAAGCAGTCTTCCAATATTTAGGGAGCTGTCACAAGAAGAGGGGTTCAACCTATTCTCCAAAGCCCCAGAGGGCAGGACAAGAAGTAATGGATGAAAGATTATCCTTCTTCAGGTCCCGTCAGCCAGACAGTGTCGGCTGGCGGGTCCGCGGGGGAGGGCCTTCTCTGTAGCCGCACCGACTCTATGGAACCAACTTCCCCCCGAGATCCGTACTACCCCCACCTTACTGGCTTTCCGTAAAGCCGTTAAGACCTGGCTTTTCCGGCAGGCCTGGGGCCAATGACCTATGGATTGGCCCATGTATGCAGGTGTAAATGTTTTTTGATATTTTTAAATTGTATTTATTATGTTTTTATTGGTGTTTATTCATGTGTTGTGAGCCGCCCAGAGTCCTTTGGGAGTTGGGCAGCATACAAATTTTATTAATAAATAAATAAATAATAAAGGAGAGATACAACCAAGAACTAAGAAATTTCCTAATAGTGAGAACAATTAATCAGTGGAACAGATTGTCTCCAGAAATTGTGGATGTTCCATAAATGGAGATTTTAAAGAAGAAATTGGACAGCCATTTGTCAGGAATGGTTGAGCAAGGTGGAAGGGATTGTACTTCCAAATCTATTATTCAGTATTCCAATTGAAAACTGGAGTCCATGATAAGAATGCTGTTATTTTTGGCCTTTGCAGTTAAGTTGGTTCTTTCGAGGCATTTTTGGATGCTGCAGCCACTTGGAGTGTTACGATCAATTTGGCAGGTAGTTCCACCAGGTGCCTGGTTGAACTTGCAATTGATGATATCATACCTGAGCATCCTCTTCCTGTTTGTCAATCCCAGGCAGCTGCTTGATTTACTGAGGAATTGTTATGTGGGAATGACTTTGGGAGACAGGACAATGAGACGCGGCTAAAACAACACATGATAGAAATTTGGGCAGGGCAAGAAACTCACCTTAGTTTCTTGGGCTGTAAAAGAGACCGGGGGGGGGGGGAGATATGTACTTTCAGACTTGCAAGAGTATGTTAATGTAATCTTACAATACAGCCAAATTAGCTCATTTTGTCATGTTTCCTGTCTGGTCTATCTCACACAGCTGACAGGAACTTTGTGACACAAAGAGGCAGAAGGAAGGTATGGGGAGGAACTTGGTTCCTCTGTATTTTGGAACATCCTTTCTCTGGACACCTGGACAGAGCCCTCTCTAATAGCCTTTAGGAAAAGAAATAAACTGTAACAGTTTTGAAGAACATTCTATCTATAATGTTGCCAGGAGTTGTCCATGTAAGAGGAACTTATTATAATTTAACATAGTAGTTATTTTATATTTGAAGTCTTAGTACTGTAATTTATAAACTGTGAAGAGTCTATGTAGAGTTGTTAATATGATAATATGATAATCTGTATGTATGTTGGAAATTTTGACCTTGAATGATGGGTCTTGGGAAACCTAAGTGTATATAAGGGATTTCCATATCTTAAGGGGGATTTCTTTATGGTTTTGATTAATTTAATATTTGCCAGTTTCCTAGCAGGAGATGTGCTTAGTCAGTTTTAGCTAAAGTGTCAGTGGAAAAGATTAAAAGGAATTTTGTTCTATTGCTTGATATTCGCTGACAGGTCAAGGACAATCTGGTTTGGCGAGTGGTTTGGGTGACAAGGGTGACATGGGAATACTGCCTTACCATATATTGATCAAACATATCCCCTCTCCTCTCTACTTTGTTAACAATATTTGTAAAAGGATTTCTTCTTGGTGCTGGTTGCGTTGTTGCATGCTAACTAGGAGATTTAATAGCCGTTTTAACTTTCCAAAACCTAAGCATTGTAATGCGTTGGTCCATAACATTAAACATAAGATAATTATTTAGGTCACATGTCTGATTTCCATGCACATGTGTGATTCTGTCTTTTTTTCTACTTCACGATTATTAGATAGTCGAGTGTGTACAGGTCAAAAAAATCAACATGGTGGACACAATCCTGTGATCAACGCCCTACCTCTTTTTTTTAAACATGTGATTGTAGTTGTCATATTTGATATTTTTTTTTCTGGCCTCTTTCCTTTGCATACTCCTGAGATAGTTAATGAGAAACACTAACACAGAGCATCTTCTTGGACATGCATTTATGTTAAATTATCTCTTTACATTAAAGTGGTCTTTTAAGTGGAAATGGTTCTGCTTTGTACAGAATATCAAAGTGTTTCTAAGATAAAAAAGATGGAAATATTGTCTTGAGATTAATTCTTTAAATTTAAAAAAACGAATTTGGAAAACATTCACATGTATGTTTTTGGTGAGATGGCACAAATGGCCTAACACTTTTGACTGAGTTAGCGAGCAGTCCATAATTCTTTTCATAGGGGAGGAGGAAAAGAACTTTCGTCTAACATCATCTCAATGTTACTTTTAATACATAAGAGACATAAAGCCTAACAATTATTTCATTTTCCACTCTATCATTCCTTAAGAATCTAGAAACCTCTGAAGCCAGAGTACTATGAGAATGCCTTTTTGTCCCATGTCCACAAATGTGGACATAAATAATGAGTGATTAATTCTGTGGGGGTTAAAGGTTTATTTAAAAATGTCTTGTGTTACGTACTTCCAAGAATACTATGTAAGAGCCGGGATATGCAAGTTTAAATGAGACAGATTTGAAACTCAATTACAACTAAGGAGCAAATGAAATCAGTTTTACTACTGAAATTAAACAAATGAAAAGAAATGAACAAATAAAATCTGTTTTTATACTGACTTACAGGAACATGGAAATGGAAGATAAATTATTCAGGATTTTTTTTTTATTTTATTTATTTTTTTTTTTTGTATAGACATCTATGTGTTTGTATTGATTAAACCAAAATATCCGTTCAGGAGTTTGCTGCTTGCTTTACTGAAATGTCTAGAAGAACTAACTCATCAGTCTGCTAAGAGTTATAAAAAACAGGCAGCCCAAGATAATTGAGCTACAACACAAGATTACAAGCACACTTAATCAGACAGTAAGAACTGAATCTCAAGTTCTTTTTATGTTCAAAAGAATACATTTGCAGATTGAAATCCAAATAGAAATACTAACTAAAATACAATCTGTTAAATAATTGTCCAAGAAAAAGGGGACATTAGGAAAAGTATGTTTTGGGGGGGGGGGGAGGAAAACATGAATGCAAAATTATAACAATTTTTGTGCAGTTTTTGTAAACAATTGAAAAAAAATTGAAATAAATCTATAGTTAAAACAATGGGATCTAAGCAAAACCAAAATTGGTATTTGCCTACAACTTGATGGAAATTCCATCAGGCTTTATATTTTGCATGCAAAGAAGTTTACTGTGGCATATTCAGTCCAGTAATGAGGAAAAGTTCTGAGATGTGAAAGACAAGTGATAATCAATTCACTTTAGTAGTGGGTTCTAAAACCCTTTACTACCGGTTCGCGCTCGTGATGCTTCTGCGCATGCGCAGAAGCGTCCTGGGTGGGTGGTCGGAGCCTCCCGCCACCGCCGCTACCGGCTCTAAGAACCGGGCTGAACCGGGAGCAACCCACCGCTGATTCACTTGTGATAGTGATAGTCTGTGGCTGGGATTTTATGACATGCTTCTTTTATGACATGCTTCTCATTAACATTTTCTTGGTTTATATGACACACTGCATATAAACCAACTGCACAGGCTGTGTTGACTAGGATAAAATAGTTTATGGTTCAGTGTGTCTCATTGTTCGCAGAGAATAATATTCCAATTTCTGAAAGGAAAGCCTGTCAACACCACACATGTAAACCTTTAAAATAAATGTATGTTTACTGATTTAGAAAAGGTGAGTGATGAGGTGAATAGGTTTCAATTATGGCATATTTTGCACAAACATGGAGTTGAAAGTGGTTGTGAATGGGTAAGATTAGTATATGATGGAAGTAAATTGAAATTTGAAAATAAATGGAATTCTTAGTTAATGGTTCAACACTGATCATGGTGAAGACAAAGTTATATAATGTTACTTTGGTTGTTGTATATTTATGGATAAATGTGGTGTTTGTCATAGCATTAAAGATATGTTGGCTCGGGATGTGAATGTATATGTACTTTGTATTCAGATGTTGCCATGCTGTTGGCAGACAATTTGAATAATTTGCAACAAACATTAAACTGTATGGTCTAGTGAAATGGATGAGTGATTACAAGTATACAAATGTAGTGGAAAAAAGCAAATACTTGAATATATCCTGATAGAATATTTCCTAAATTTGGGAAAATTAATTCTGAAATTTTGAAGTATGCAAATGCTAGGAAAAAAGTAGTAGATAGCTTTTGATTTCTTGTCAAGAATGAATGCTTGAAGAAGTAAAAATGGCTATGTAGAAGAGTGTGCTCTCTATTTCACTTACATAAGTTGGAGCAAGGTATGTTAGGAGAAACCTAAACTGCAGTGGGACTAGAGGGAAGAGGAGGAGGAGGAGGAGGAGGAGGAGGAGGAGGAGGAGGAGGAAGGTACAAGAATGAATGGATGTTGAATGATTCTGGATTGAATACATGAAAGAAATTCATTTAATTAGTCTGGTCAGCTAGAGAAAGAATGGGCATCAAAACATAGGAAGAACACTTGCAGGAATTGGGATGTCTATTTTAATGAAAATAAGGACTAGGGGTGACATGATAGCAGTGGTCCAATATCTAATATCAGTGTTCCAATATCTAAGGGGCTGCCACAAAGAAGAGGGAATCAACCTATTTTCCAAAGCACCTGAAGGCAGGACAAGAAGCAATGGATGGAAACTAATCAAGGAGAGAACCAACCTAGAACCAAGGATAAATTTTCTGACAGTTAGAACAACTTGCCTCCAGAAATTGTGAGTGCTCCAACACTGGAGGTTGGACAACCATTTGTCTGAAATGGTATAGGGTTTCTTGTTTGAGCAGGGGGTTGGACTAGATAGAAGAACTCCAAAGTCCCTTCCAACTCTGTTATTCTGTTAATCTGTTAAATTGCAAATTAATATGTGAAAGAAAATGAATGGGTCAAGAGGCAGAGCAGGAAAGCTGACATGGCATAGTTGATAATATCTTCAAAAAGAGGCAAAAAGTTTAAAGAAAAAAATGCAGCATATGAAATGATAACTGTGGTGAAACAAGGATAGTTTGTAATGACCAAAAAATATGGGAAAGTATACTGAATAGTGGTAATATAAACTTTTCTTTTCTAATAGTATTCTTTTAATTTATTTAGCTTAATATTTCTTATTCTTTTTAAGCACTCTATGTTTTGAGTTGGAAAATAACTCATGACTTTGTATATATTGAAACTTTCAAAGATTAAACTTCTCAGAGATTTCTTTATTTCCTACTGAGACAGCTTTCCTATATAAAAGTAAAACTGTGTTGTAATTATGTCATCTAGCAATACATTGTTTTTAAAGAAAGAGTAAATCATGTATTTCTACCATGCCACCCAGTTTCTCAAAACCAGAGCTATTTAGTTCGGTTTGGCTTAAAGACAGCAGTCTAGGTTGTTCATGTGAAGATTTTCCAAACACAACTTTTGAAACAAATATTCAATAAGCAAAAAGCAAATTTACTTGTAATAGTATGTAATAGAAAGAATTAAATAGTAAATCTGTTTCATAAATTATAAGAATTCTTCTCACAAAATATCTTTTAAAAATCCTAAAAGGGAGAGTTTCTTTTTACTGAACTCTAGCATCTTGTTCTTCACAAATATTTTTAATTGATTATTTCTACTGACAGCAATTATAATATTTTAAAATTACTTGTATTATTAAAGGAAATCAATATAATTGTATTTCTTTAAGACCATAGTGAATATAAAGAAGTTGGAGAAGAATTAATCTATGGCTTTTTTCTTCCAAGGGGGCTCAATCGGGTGGGAACAGGGGAATCCACAGGGAGAGTTTTTAAAAAAATATCAAAATAGTATTTACAATCACACAATTGAAACTCCACTGTTTTTAATGTGTGTCACAGACAGCCATAGGTAATTCTTTACATAATTGCAATTGCTTGATAGTTTTGGCTTCTCTATGGACAATCTTTGTTAAGAAATTTGATTAATTTCATAATGCTAAATGGCTTTTTATAAATCTTTGCACTGCAGAATCCCTTCAAATTGTATAATTGAATTTTGATTGTTGCAGAATTGTATGTAAACTTCAATGTAAGCATAAAAAGGATATTAAAAGGCTACTTTCATGGCTCTACAGAAAAAGTTGGACTTGCCAAACTGTATTATTCAATGATTTGGACAAGGGGATAGATGGGGAACTCATCAAATTTGCAGATAACACCAAGCTGGCAGGAATAGCCAACACTCCAGAAGATAGGATTAAGATACAGAAGGATCTTGACAGACTTGAACATTGGGCGCTATCTAACAAAATGAAATTCAATGGTGAAAAAAGTAAGGTTCTACATTTAGGCAAGAAAAACAAATGTACAGGTATAGTATATGTGGTACCTCACTCAGTAGTAGTAATTGTGAGAGGGATCTTGGAGTCCTAGGGGACAATCATTTAAATATGAGCCAGCAGTGTGCTGCAGTTGCCAAAAAAGCCATCATAGTTCTAGACTGCATTAACAGAGGGATAGAATCAAGATCATGTGAAGTGTTAATACCATTTTATAATGCCTTGGTAAGGCCACACCTGGAATATTGCATCCAGTTTTGGTCGCCACGATGTAAAAAAGATGTTGAGATTTTAGAAAGAGTGCAGAGAAGAGCAACAAAGATCATTAGGGGACTGGAGACTAAAACATATAAACACCGGTTGCTAGAATTTGGTATGTCTAGTTTAATAGATAGAATAGAATTTTTTTATTGGCCAAGTGTGATTGGACACACAAGGAATTTGTCTTGGTGCATCTGCTCTCAGTGTACATTTGACAAATAAGATAGACAAAATAAGTATAAGAATGGGAGATAGGAATGATGAGAAGATTAATAGTAATAGATATGAAGCCTTAGTGAATAGTTTGACAGTGTTGAGGGAATTATTTGTTTAGAAGAGAGATGGCGTTTGGGAAAAAACTGTTCTTGTGTCTAGTTGTTCTGGTATGCAGTGCTCTATAGCATCAGTTTGAGGGTAGGATTGAAACAGTTTGTGTCCAGGATATGAGGGGTCTGTAAATATTTTCACAGCCCTCTTTTTGACTCGTGCAGTATACAGGTCCTCAATGGAAGGCAGGTTGGTAGCAATTGTTTTTTATGCAGTTCTAATTATCCTCTGAAGTATGTGTTTTCTTGTTGGGTTGCAGAACCAAACCAGACAGTTATAGAGGTGCAGATGACAGACTCAATAATTTCTCTGTTGAACTGTATCAGCAGCTCCTTGGGCAGTTTGAGCTTTCTGAAAAAAAGCTTTCTTTTTTTTCTGAAAAAAAAAGCTTTCTAAAAAAAAGAAGTACTAGGGGTGACATGATATCTCAGGGGTTGCCACAAAGAAGAGGGAGTCAAACTATTCTCAAAATCACCTGAGGGTAGGACAAGAAGCAATGGGTGGAAACTAATCAAGGAGAGAAGCAACCTAGAACTAAGGAGAAATTTCCTGACAGTTAGAACAATTAATCAGTGGAACAACTTGCCTCCAGAAGTTGTGAATGCTCCAACACTGGAAGTTTTTAAGAAGAGATTGGATAACCATTTGTCTGAAATGATATAGGGTTTCCTGCCTAAGCAGGGGGTTGGACTTGAAGACCTCCAAGGTCCCTTCCAACTTTGCTATTCTGTTATTCTGTTGTTCTGTTCTGGTCTGTTCATTCATTCTAAAGATTTAGTGGTTTACTGTGCCATCAGCCAGCTCAAATCACGAAAATTCCAAAAAGTCATCTACTAGAACTAGGTCTTTCAACACGGGCTCAATGAAAGACTGAGTGTGGAAGATGAAAAGGAAAGCAATCAACTTGATAGAAATAGAATTGGATCAAAAAGATCTGATGAGGCTAATTACTATTAGAGTGCATTGTTGGAAAACAGCTTCAGGCCTTTATATGTTACATGTTAGTAAAAATGGGCATCCTGATATTTCACGGAAGTAATCAAGGTGAGAAAATGAACTTAGCATAATAGAAGTTATGAATCTGGAACATAAATTCATACTAAAAGAGTTCCAGTGGCTACCAATTAATTTTCTTAAATATAACTTTATTGAGATTTTAATACAAAATGATGAAAACTAACATAAACTAATATTTAAATGGAAGCAAGCGAGAGAGGGAGGGAGGTGTAAGAAAAAAGAAATAAAATATAAAGATATAGCTTCTGGTTTTCTTTATAGTAGTCAAAAATATAAATTTGCCTCTTACTCTATAATTACAGCATCACTTTCATATTTTCCATAATCTATTTTTTCTAATCATAAATTCTTTTTTCCCCCTGCTTCATGCAAAAAGTCTATAAGATATTTCCAGTTAGCAATAAATTTTGCTAATATCTTTTCTCTAATCAAAGATGTCAATTTGGCTATCTGGACAAATTTAATCATCTTCAGAATCCATTTCTCTATTGTGCGTAATCTTGAATCTTTTCACCTTTGTGTGCATAATAATTGCAACTATCATGTATAAAAGGCTGTTACTTAATTTTCAAGACCAATTCCAGATGATGGGGTTCATTTTGAAAATTCTAGAAGACTTGGTCTTGATGTATAAAGAATTCATACCCTCGTATAAGTTTGTCCAGATATTAAGTTTGTTTAAGACTGTCTCTGCAGACTATCCTATTAATAGAAATTAGATGAATTAGTGCCCCAGGGATGGCACTTTTAATCTTGGCACCCAATTTATATAATTGTCATCAGAAATGTTCAGCTAGAATGTATTTTAGAAGCCAAAAATAAGTTATTCTGGAACGCCATTTTGTTGACTTAGTTATTATGAATATGTTCCCATTTTCATTTTAAGATTTTTAAAAGTTGTTACCTCCATGGATAATTTCTGATGAAGAATGGCATACACATAAGCCCTCAGCTTGTGACTGTTTGTTTAATAATAATTCAAAGTTACAACCTTCTCAGAAAAAGTAACATACAACCAGCCTTTGAAGTTGTGACTAGCACATCACCCCCATGTGGTAGTAAAATTAGCACTGGTCATGTGATTGTTCACTTTATTACCACACTGACGACAGAAATTCTGCTCCCAATTGTGGTTGTAAGTTGAGGACTTCCTGTATAAAACAACAAGCAAACAAAAGAGTGTATTCTTGAATTATTACACTTGTGTAATTCCAAATATTTGGCAAACTGGACCATAATCCAGAAGAATATGTGCCACAAAAGATTAGTTTGTGTTGTTTATTCAATGTGTGTTTCACTTGATCACAACAGTGATGACAACATTGAACAAAACAAAGTGTGACTACTTTGATTCAGAGTTTTTGGATACTAACAAAAATCTGTGCATGCATAATAGCACAATAATTACATGAAGACAGCATGAAGTAATTATGTGAAGTTCCAAAATGTTCTCAATACTATTGGTTTCATTTCCAAGTGTTTTATATGGCTGACATGTAATGAGAATCAAAACAATATGCCAGTAGATATGGGAAAACCTTGTATTAAAAACTGCTTTCCTCTCCTAGGTTTTATCCTATTAGATAAGTAATAAAAGGTTTCCCTTTTGTTTTAATGAAAGCCAAATGCAGAAATAGTAATTACACTGTTTGCAGTAAGGTAAAATTTCAGATCTGCACATGGCAGCAATGCCCTTCAGGTTTTGATTAATGGTGGTCAAGCCACACAAGAGGCATTTCAAGCAACCACCCACTGCAGAAATCCAAAAACTGTCTTCCACTGTTCTGTTTACATTCCTCTCTGCTAAATTGCACACATGTTATAAGGAAATAGTCACTTGTGGCTCTTGATGTGCCTTATATAACATGGAATTAAGAAGAAACAGAATTGGTTTCAGTTGTTCTGAAATACGAGTTTTTATGATGAGTTTTTATTTCCAGATTACACTTTTGAAAATGCCTCCTTATTTCTGGTCCTTTTTTCTCTATTTCACTGTCCTGAACAGAGTTGATCCTAGAACAGCAGTGTCAAACTCAAGGCCCGGGGGCCGGATCCAGCCCACGGGGTGCTTAGATCTGGCCAGCAGGGCCACCCTAGAAACAGCGAAGGACTGGCCCGCAGTGCCTCTGCCAGTGAAAACGGAGCTCGGGAGGGCTGTATGTGACCCTCCCGAGCTCTGTTTTCGCTGGCAGTGGGTTGCAGGAGGCCGTTGCAGCCGAAAACGCAGTTTGGGAGCCCATTTTCACTGGCAGAGTGCTCGGGCCACCACAGGTGCCCCAGACATGAGTGACGTCGAGCTGGCCATGCCCACCCTGGCCCCCTGAGTTCAAACACAACCCTGATGCGTCCCTCAATGAAATCGAGGTTGACACCCCTGTCTTAGAATATTGGACTCCAGGAGTTCTGCAAAATCTTGTCTTCAGAATGATTCTACTTGCACTACAGCTGCACTGGAAGTAAATGGCAGAGCTGTTCAAAATAAATTCTAGATTAGCGGTTCCCAACCTGTGGGTCGCGACCCCTTTGGGGGTCGAACGGCCCTTTCACAGGGGTCGCCTAAGCGTGCGCTAGCCCGCCATCTTGGTGCCACGCCCCCTTTGTCACCTCATCACGCACGGGGCGGGGGCGGGGAGGGGGTCACGGCGGCAGGGAGGGGGTCGCGGCATTAGGAAGGTTGAGAACCACTGTTCTAGATAGAGTGAGGAGCTGATTCAGGAGCATTGGAAATGTTGTCTGGACATGTTAGTCCATCTTCCTGGACTGGCCCTGCAAAATCAATGTGTATTCTCGACCATGGCCCTTTTGGTTTCTCCCATTCCCTTGTGGGTGCCTTGGTTGCTGCTGGTCTGGATTCCTGGCATGGTGTACAAGTTGTTACCCATTCTGTTATGTCCCTATCCATGTTTGGCCACCAAACATAGCTCCTGGCCAATGCCTTCATTCTGGCAATGCCAGGATGCCCCACGTTAATGCTTCTAATATCTGTTTCCTCAAATTGTGTGGCACAACCACTCAATCCCCCCACAATAGGCATCCCTTTTGAGGTGACAACTCATATTGTTTTGTTATAAATGGTTTGAATTCCTCCCCCACTGGTTCTCCCGGCCACCCCCTCCACACCCAGTTCAGAACTTTTGCCAAAGTTTTGTCTTTCGCTGTCTGTCCCGCTATCTCAGTCGTGGTGACTGGGCTGGCTGCAAAGTCCTCGATTAGTAGGGCGGTTGCAATGGGGGCCGGGTCTTCAATGAGGTCTGGGAGAGGGCACCGGCTGAGGGTGTCTGTGTGACTTATGTCCTTGCCTGGCTGGTGTATTAGTCTATAGCTATATGCTGCCAAGAAAATTGTCCATCTAGTCCATCTAGTCTAAGGGACATCGTTGTCGGGGTGGGGTGATCCCCTGCAATAATGCCGAGAAGTGGCTTGTGATCTGTAATGAGTTCAAAATCCCTTCCATATAGGGATTCATGGAAACGCTTGACCCCCGCTACAGCGGCCAACGCTTCCTTGTCCAGCTGGCCGTAATTCCAGTGGTGAAATCCAATTTTTTTTACTACTGGTTCTGTGGGCGTGGCTTGGTGGGCGTGGCAGGGGAAGGATACTGAAAAATCTCCATTCCCACCCCACTCCAGGGGAAGGATACTGCAAAATCCCCATTTCCTCCCCACTTCTGGGGGAAGGATATTGCAAAATCTCCATTCCCACCCCACTCTGGGGCCAGCCAGAGGTGGTATTTGCCAGTTCTCGGAACTACTCAAAATTTCTGCTACCAGTTCTCCAGAACCTGTTAGAACCTGCTGGATTTCACCCCTGCATAATTCCTTTCCACGGGTGATAGCATTTTAGAGTAAAATGCAATTGGAGCATCAGTTCCATCTGGCAGCCGATGGCTGAGGACAGCGCCAACCCCAAAAGGGGATGCATCACATGTTAAGAGTTTCATTATATTGGACAAGGACGCTTTTGGATGACAGTAAATTCTTAACAGCAGAGAAGGTAGCGGCTTCCTTTCGTCCCCAGGTCCAACTGGCCTTCTTGTCTAGCAGCTGTGTAAGGGTTCAGCAACTGTCACCTTCTGTGGCAGAAAAATACTATAAAAATTTAACAGGCTGAGAAAAGCCTGGAGTTCTGTATGATTCTTGGGTGAGGGGCAGGGGTGAAATCCAGCAGGTTCTGACAGGTTCTGGAGAAACGGTAGTGGAAATTTTGAGTAGTTCGGAGAACCAGTAGTGGAAATTTTGAGTAGTTCGCAGAACCGGCAAATACCATCTCTGGCTGGCCCCAGAGTGGGGTGGGAATGGAGATTTTGCAGTATCCTTCCCCTGGAGTGGGGTGGGAATGGAGATTTTGCAGTATCCTTCCCCTGCCACGCCCACCAAGCCACGCCCACCAAGCCACACCCACAGAACCGGTAGTAAAAAAATTAGATTTCACCACTGGTGAGGGGGCTTCCTTGATAGCTTTCACTTTGTTTGGGGTTGGGTGAATCAATTAAATACCCCAGAAATTCAACTTGTGGCACTGCTATTTTGCATTTCTCTTTTTTAACTTTAAGTCCGACTTCTTGGAAACGCCTCAATGTTTCTCTTAGCCATTGAATTAGTTCTTATTTGTTGTCCCCGGACATGAGGACATCATCAAAATATGATGCTACCCCCAGAATGCCCTGTAGGTGGCACTCCATTATGCTTTGGAAAAGTCCTGGTGCCACACTCACCCCAAATTGTAAGCAGCAGCATTTAAATGCCCCTCGGTGTGTCACAATAGTCTGTGCCTCTGCGGTGGCGTCGTCCACTGGCAGTTGCTGATAGGCTTGTGCTAAGTCGAGTTTTGTGAATATTTTGCCTTCTCCTAGTGAGTGCAGTAGGTGCTGAATGACTGGTACTGGGTAGGCACTCTATTGTAAGGCTTTATTTATGGTACATTTATAGTCCGCACAGATACGGATTGAGCCGTCTGGTTTAATTGGGGTGACTATTGGGGTCTCCCACTAAGCGTGATCCATCAGCTCCAGAATCCCCTGGGCAATTAGTTTGTCTAATTGACTGTCTATTTTGGGCCGGAGGGCAAAGGGGGCCCTTCTTGCCTTCATTCGGATGGGGTCTAGATCGAAAGAGATGGGTTTCCCCATGTACTTACCCAAGCTTCCGTCGAAGACGTCTGCAAATTCCTTCATCAGGTCCTCGATGCTGTCATCTTGGACTGTGTGGATGCCCGTCACTCCTAAGCCCAGAGACTCGAACCACTCCATTCCCAGCAAGCTTGGCAGGTCGTTGTCTACTATGGTCAGCTGCAGCTGTCCAACAAACTTTTTAAACTGAACTTGAACGGATCCGATTCCTAGGACGGGGACACGGTTCCCATGGTAGTCTTTTAACACCATCTTCTGTGGCTTCAGCTGTTTCTTTTCCAGTCCTGGGACTGCCTTTTTATGGTCTTCCAGGACACAATGGTCAGGGATGACCCTGTGTCCACCTCCATATCACATGGGGACCCCTCGATGAGGACCATGATACGGATTTTTTTTGAGTTGGGCACGCTGGAGTGTCCTATGGTCATTTGGTGTTTTTCTTTGGTGTTTGTGGCTCGGGTCTCCCTGCGGCTGTTTCTTGGGTTTTGCGATTTCCTGAATCTAGTTTGCCCTTCTGGCTGTCTTGCTGTTTGCCGTTGCCGGTACATGGCTGGCTGGTTGGCCCGGCAAGCTTTTGCGATGTGACCTCTTCTGTTGGATCAGCTGTGAGTCCTGGGACTGGATGGTGCAATGTTGCATTGATTCAGTTCTTTTCTTGACAGTTGGTTCTAGTTAGTGTTAATAAGGGGCAAGAGGTCCAGGCCATGGCTGTTCCTTTTGGGCTGCCACAGGGTTCAGTACTGTCTCTGCTCCATTTTAACATCTATATGAAATTGCTGGGTAAGATCATCGGACACTAGTATAGAATATTATTCTGTATTTGTCACCGCAAGTGGGAAGCTTTGAATGAAAAAGAAAGAAGATAATGGGACTCCCCCCCCCCCGCCAGTTCTTCTGTAGATGGTTCAGAAGCTGCTTTTTGGAAATATACCAAAATAAATCAATTTCCCCCCCCCACCAACCTAAGATCACCAACCTAATCCAAAAAGAAACTCCCACTAAAATCCAAGACAAAGAACAAGAAAACGGAAAAGCCCTCCTCCCATACATAAAAGGAACCACAGACAGAATCAGCAAGATCCTCCACAAACATAACATTAAGACAACATTCTGCACAAACCGTAAAATATCCTCCATCCTAAGAAACCCCAAAGACCAAATTGAATTAGAAAACCAAGGAGTATATGAAATCCCTTGCACCGCCTGCCCCACCACTTACATCGGACAAACCAACAGAAGAATAAGTGCACGCATAGAAGAACATAAGAATTCAATCAAAAACGAGGAACCAACTTCTTCCCTAGTCCAACATCTCAAAGCCACAGGACACAACATTAACTTTAAAGAAACCAGAACTATTGCCAAAACAGAACACTTTTACAACAGAATAATCAGAGAAGCCATAGAGATAGAAAAACGCCCACATAGCATGAATAAACGAGATGACACCTCCCGCCTACCAGCCATTTGGAAACCCGCACTTACTGACAAACGTGTCCCTAACACAAAGAATGACACCAGACCCACACTCACGAAAACCACACAAGATACCAGTACCAAACACCCACGCAAAAAACAAGCCCAAGCCCATACTGCTGAGTCACGACCACAAACGAGAA
>QLTV01003971.1:406010-428697 GCA_003457575.1 Thermophis baileyi
CTACTTCAGCTGCAACCCCAACAATACACGAGCACACACTAGATACAAACTTAATGTAAAGCGCTCCAAACTCGACTGCAGAAAATATGACTTCAGCAACAGAGTGATCAATGCCTGGAATTCACTATCTGACTCTGTGGTTTCTTCCCCAAACCCAAAAAACTTTAACCTTAGACTGTCTACTGTCGACCTCACCCCATTCCTAAGAGGTCTGTAAGGGGCGTGCATAAGCGCACCAGTGTGCCTACCGTCCCTGTCCTACTGTCCTATTGTCCTCATCTATCTGTATTCACTTTGATTATGTTTATGTTTATACCTATACCTGCTATCTTGTACACGTTTGACAAACAAACAAACAAACAAATAAATAAATATTATTGCAAAAATATACTTCAATCTTTTAAAGAGAAAAATATCTATGTTCAAGCTATCCCTTCAAATGTTTGAGTTAACTGCAGTATTACTGCTAGTTGCCACATAATTTATGATTTATTAAATCATAAATGTATTCTTATCTTTCCAAGAAGCAGTTACAGGTAATGGCCACTAAGTCATCCAATTGTTCAGTGAAATATCATAAGACTGCCCTACTTAGGAACAGCAATTCTGGCAATCTCAGTTGCCACCATTAATCAAATCCCACGTGCCATTATTGTCAAGTCTCATTTCTATTATCTTGGTTAATTTAATTTTGAATGATGGTAGCCAATTTTTAAAAGTAAATGAAAGAAAACACTGGCATTATGGGCTGATATGAAATATTAATCAGGTCCCTTGTTGAAACATACATAAACACATGTATTGTATTCCTGATCTGAATAGGGGTCCAGCTATTTACTATACAAGCCATGGTATTCCATACCATATGGAACAGAAAGGTGGACTTTAAAGAAGCAGGATAGGAAGAATATTGATGCCTTTGAACTTTGGTGTTGAAGAAAAATCCTGAGAATACTGTGGACAGCCAAGAAAACAAACTGATGGATTAAATAAATCAGCCTAGAGTTCTCATTTGAGGCACAAATAACTAGGCTGAAATAATCCTATTCTGGATGCATTATGTGACTCAGCTCTCTGGAAAAGGTTCTAATGCTGGGAAAGATGGAAGAAAAGAGAACAACCAGCAGCTATGTGGCTGTACACTGTTACAGTGGCAATATTTACACTTCTGAGAGGCAGGTTAGGAATAGATCAATCTATTTTATTATTTTATTTATTTATTTGTCAAGCGTATATATGATTACGAAATAGCAGGTATAGGTATAAACATAAACATAATCAAAGTGAATACAGATAGATGAGGACAATAGGACAGTAGGACAGGGACGCTGGTGCGCTTATGCAAGCCCCCTTTACGGACCTCTTAGGAATGAGGTGAGGTCCACAGTAGACAGTTTAAGGTTGAAGCTGTGGGGGTTAGAGGATGTAACAACGGAGAAAGGTAGAGCATTCCAGGCGTTGACCACTCTGTGGCTGAAGTCGAATTTTTTGCAATCTAGGTTGGATCGGGTTACGTTAAGTTGGTATCTATTTGGGCTACACTTAGGTCAGATCGAAGGCCGCGTAGTTCTAAGTTTTCTAGTCCCCACCTTTCAAGTCTGGTTGCATAAGGTATTCTGTTGCGAACAGAGGAATGTAATACTCTTCTAGTGAAATATCTCTGGACATTCTCAATTGTGTTAATGTCTGATATATAGTGTGGGTTCCAGACAGATAAGCTGTATTCGAGAATTGGTCTAGCAAATGTTTTGTATGCTCTGGTTAAAAGTAGAATATTACCGGAGAAGAAGCTATGCTTCTTCTAAATCAGGGGTTGTCAAACTTTTTAAACAAGGGGCCAATTCACAGACCCTCAGACTGTTGGGGGGGCAGACCAGATGGGTGGGCATGGCTATGTGGTCATGTGACTGGGTGGGCATGGCCAATTTAGCAGTCTTGCCACTTGCCTAACTTCATTACAACAGCAGCTTCAGGCTCCTTAAAACTCAGGAAACTCAAGTTTTGCAGCAATTCTTCTCAGCCCCAAGGAGCTTACATTCAACAAGCCTCTCTGTCTCTCTTTCTCTCTCTGTCTATCTCTCTCGGGAGGGGAAGGAACCCCTGAACTGGTGCTGTGTGGTGGGGAGGTGGGGCACCACAACAATCTGACATCCGGAGACAGACGAGCCGCGCGCCAATGATCACCTGGTTGGTGGAGAGCCCAAGACCAGTGGGGAGGCTGGGCATCACAACACAGGTGGCATGCAGGTTCTGCTGGAAAAGCGAGATCCGGGAGGCGAGAGCAAGCCGCCGCCACTTAGGCAGGGCGGCTTCTGGAAATACCCAGGAAGGGCTCCGAGCGTGTGGTCTCCCACTCTCTCCTCCCTCCCCACTTAGGCAGGGCAGTTTCTGCAAACACCCAGGAAGGGCTCCAAAGCCATGGTCTCCCGCATGCTCTCCTCCCTCCCCACTTAGACAGGGCAGCTTCTGGAAACACCCAGGAAGGGCTCCGATTCCACCGTCTTCCACGCACTCCCCTCTCCCCGCACGCATCAGGCCACCAGCCACCGGTATCACCCCTCCCCCAGCTCGCCCTCCCCCACCCACCCGTGCCCTTCGGCCTTACCTTTGCAAGCAGCGGTAAGCAGAAGTGCATGGGCAGCGATGACCAGAAGTTTGCAGAAGTGCGGCTGCATTCTGCAAGGTATATATTAGGCCGACGGCTGTAGGAGGGGTGATGAGGGCAGCAGGAAAAGCCAGCCAGGCAAGAAGTGGGTGGGAGGTGAGGGGTGGGGCTTAATCCCACCACTGCACGGGCCGGATACATTGTGTCGGCGGGCCGTATCTGGCCCGTAGGCCGTAGTTTGAGGACCCCTGATCTAAGTAGTCACTAGGAATAAAAAATGATTTGATGGCACATAATTTATCATTTTAAGACTTATTCCACAAATCCTTTAATATTGAAATGAATTTCCAGAGTGACTTATAATATCTAATTTTTAAAAACCACATAAGCTCTAAAGCCCTTTTCAGAATGTGTTGGATGTGATATAAAATATATTGTCAGTGTGCCTGTTGATCTGTATCTGACTTTGTGCCTGTCAAGAATGCCACATTAATTCTTTCCAGATGAATAACTATGTTAATTTGTTGAGATAAAAAAACTGAAGAATTTTATGGATTTGAAAATCAATTTATTTTAAAATAAGAGTTTGTGAAAAATTACTTTACTGATTAAAATGTTTAATTACAAAAGTGAACAAAACAACCCTTTTTCTCAGAGGAAAAATAATCAATATACACCGTTGCATATTTATAGAATTTTATTTTTTATATTCAAAATCTTATCAAATGGATAACATAAATTTATATAAAAACTATAATACTTTGGTTTCGATTAAATCATATTATATATTACAATACAGACAAATAAACCTAATCTTAGATACTACATTGCATAAAGACATATTTCCACATTTTTTTCACTCTTTAATGATCAGAGTGTTAATTTGTTACACAATAACTATGTAACATATGTATGTATATAGGCATTATTACTTTGGGACAAATTCTTTGACCCAAACTCTGATAAAGAATTTTATTTTTGATGCACATAAAATAAAATGGATCTAATCATAACATAATAATCTTTACCAAAATTATCTTTCAATTATGCTCAAGATGGCACTAAGATGGTAAGAAGTAGGTAGCATGAGACTACTTAGTAATTTCCCTTTTCCCAGCAGGTTTCCTGAGCTACCTGGCTTTTTAAGAAGATTATTTATTATTATCATTGGAAACTAGCATGCTTCCAAGTAAACTATCCCCTCCCACTTTTATTTACAAAAAATACTCTGGGCATAACATAGGTATTTTAGGAATGATGTCTGGCTATAACTCAGTGTTTTGATTTGGAAATGTACCTCTCTGCTGGGGGGTGGGGGGAGATATTAAAGGTGAATTTGTGTGATAACATTTAGGAACTAGGACTAGGAATTGGGAGGAACTATTTTGTTCAGGTTGCCTTCTGGTAGGTGTGGCCACCATAACAATCCATTGTGGAAATGGTCAAGTTCTCCATTAAGGCTGTTGTTTTGTAAAGGTTCCCAGGATTTGTTTTCATGATTACAAATGCCACCCCGGTGCTCAGAAACCGACATCTATAACACTAGGGCCCAGAATGCTGGAGCAGGATGCGCACAAAAACATATACCCAAGGGTTTTTGAAAGTTAACCCTTACTTGTTTAAACCTGACTTCAGAAAACACAGGCCTTCATTTATTGGGCAGGCCTGAAATGAAGATGGATGTTGGCAAAACAACACACACACACACACAAAATACTGTTATTTTAAAACAGCTGTTTAGAAAAAATAATTTTTAAAGGATATTGAGTATTTCAAAGTAAACAAATTAATGCAAACCAATCAGACATTTAGAATGTGGATCGACTGTGTTCATTTAGGGCCCAGGCTTGAGATTCCTAAGACAACTGAAAATAGTGAATTTAATTAAATAGCTCCTCCATCCTTATCCCCCCCTCTGCTGATTAGAATTTTAGATACCATGTTACCCCAAAAATAACATATAAGTTATTATATGTATATAATATATATATATAATAATACAGTCTTATATATATTTTTTGCCACCAAAAAAGGCACCAGGTCTTATTTTCGGGGGATGTCTTCCACTGACTCACCTTACGGTGGCGGCACCGACAGCCCCGCCCAGCAGGAACCCGCTGCTGGCCCATTTCTGTGGACGCTTGCCACCGCTTGCGCGCATCGCCCCTGGCCTCTGTTTTGCCATCAGAGGCCTTGAGGAAAGGCCTCTGCAGCTGAGAGATGGGCTCCGGATTGACGCGCAGTGCCCCCCAGCCTCGTTTTGCCATCAGAGGCCTTCAGGAAAGGCCTCTGCAGCCAAGAAATGAGTTCTGGATTGACACGCACAGTGATCCCTGGCTTCTGTTTCGCCATCAGAGGCCTCGGCTGCAGAGGCCTTTCCTGAAGGCCTCTGACAGCGAAATGAGGTCAGGGGGCGCCACACGTGTCAATCCATAACCCGTTTCTCAGCTGCAGAGGCCTTTTTTTAATTGAGATGCCTCTGACAATAAAATGGAGGCTGGGGGTGACATGCGCGAGCAGTGGCAAGCGGCCACAGAAGAAGTGGGCCGGCAAGGCGAGGCAAGTATCGGGGGGTATGAGGCCTGGTTGCAACTGTCCGAAGGTAAGTAGGACAGCTCCACCAACCCCCATAGCTTGATTTTTACCCGGGTGCCTTGCCCCACCCCGTGCACCCGAGTGGGCAGGGTCGTAACTAGGGCTTATTTTGGTGGTAGGGCTTATATTGGGCACACTGGTAAAAATCAAGGTAGAGCTTATTTTTGGGATAGGTCTTCAGGGAAACATGGTAGCTGGGATTGGAGGAAATTTGAGAATGATGATCATAATAACTTTCCCCCTCATATTTTATGTTGACTCTAGTCACTGCTGGTTGTACTATATTATATACTCAGTGCATTAAATGCCTAGATATAGAAAAGTATACTATTTACAATATGAACTATATCAGTTGAAGTTCTGGATATTATTTTAATTGCAGGTAAATCCTTAGTTGGTGCTGGTGTTAAAAAAAAAAGCAGATATTTATAAAAAAAATAGTGCACTTAGTACTTGCTAGCATACCACTGTTTTTCCTTTTTAGACAGTATAGGCTTATGTAAAACAATAAGGCACATTTGTTGCATTAAACAAATAATGAAACTGTCAATCTCTTTAGGCAAAATGGGCAATCCCCCCATTCTAAAATAAAATAGTTGAACACCATGTCACACTTTAACATTTTGCTCTAGCTTTGGAGCGATAACTTTTACAGTCTAACCAGTAATCATAAGCTATTTCCGTTAGAAATGTAGTCCATGAGAAAACGTTTTGCTTTTTAACTTTGAAGTGGCATTTGCATTATATGTCAGAATTTTTTTCCTGCAGGCAATTGTTGGTTTTCTACAGAAACAGATGTAATAATTTGGCTTCCATTTTTCTTTTCATGCATCACTAAGAGGAAAAAGAGTATTATTTAATCACAGCCTTAAGAACATAAGAAAGATTATTACCTTCCCTTTCCGACTCAGGAATGAATATGAATATAGTGTGTGTGTGTGTGTGTGTGTGTGTGTGTGTGTGTGTGTGTGTGTGAAATAAACAATAACAAGTGAAGTCTGAAGTTGTTCCAAGTAACACTATCAAACCTCACAAGATTTGGGACACTTTTATTCTGAAATCTTCTATAATCTTGTATGAAAATGCACAATTATATTAAATTTGAGGGAATCCATGGACTTCATCTGCTGTTCTGTAACCTCATACCATCTCGGACAATAACCTTCCTGAATAGCAGTATTATCAAATATTTTTGTGATAATCAGACTTCTGGCTTATGTATTCTACTTTGGTTTTGATTAGAATCAAGAAGAAAAATCAACTAGAGTTTGATACAAAATATGTATGTTTATATTGTTATAATCTAAATCATAGATTGAATGAGATGGAGTGGCCTCACACATAATACTAAGCCATAAACCATGTTTAATAAATACACAGCTTAAGTTGTCATGATGAGAACAAAACAACATTTTTAGGTGATGTATAAATATAGCCTGACTTTCTGAGGTCAGAATTATTTTATTCCAGGGCTATATATAGGAATATGCTGTGTCTACCAGAGCTGTTTGATAACAAAAAAATTATTCCCAAGGTTTACTCCCTTCCCCAATATAATTGAACTTGGCAGCAAATTCCAATCAATTCAGTGTAATTAGGAAACATGCATAGAGATTATATTGTAAATCTCAAAGAACTTTGGGGGAGAAGGGGAGTATTTGGGGGAGAAAGAGACCTTGAATGTTGTTTAATTCATTTCCTGTTTGACGTAGGAAATATAGAATTAAAACATCTTCAAGATGGGAAAGACAATTCCTAGTTCTAGGTAATTAGCAATAATCTCAGACAATATTGTTGTTATAAATTATTCAGCTGAACACTATCCTCTTGTTACTTAAACCCACTACATTTAATCATTCTCCCTATGTTAACAGAGAATAAGCATTCACTTTGTGGCAGTCCTTATGATATTTAAAGAATATTATCCTGTCTTTTGTATAGGAAAAGGTGAAGGCAAGTGAAGAGGACTATCAGCAACAAGGTTTGTGGACTTGATAAAAAAAGATAGGTATCACTGTTGGAAGATCTGTAGGGCCAAAACAAATACCTTTCTTAACATATTAGCATTATGAACTTACTCTTGTTGTTCTTCATTTTGTTCAGGAACATGCTGAACAACTTCATAAACTGTAACATTAATATTCTGACTTTGCCCAACATCAGAGTCAGTAACATGCCGTCTTGGTGTCTGAAAGAAGATTACAATTTTATTTAAATAAATAAGCAAGATCACAGTAGACATCCATCCATCCATCCATCCATCCATCCATCCATCCATCCATCCATCCATCCAGCAGTGGGTTGCTCCTGGTTCGGCCCGGTTCTTAGAACCGGTAGCGGCGGCAGCGGGAGGCTCCGCCCACCCGCCCAGGACGCTTCTGCGCATGCACAGAAGCGCACGTGCAAACCAGTAGTAAAGGGTTTTAGAACCCACTACTGCATCCATCCATCCAATTTCTACAGTCGCCCAACTCAGTCAAGTGATTTTGGGTAGCTTAAAATAATAAAATGATAAAACAATTAAAAAAACATTAAAGCTGTAAAAACATCCACAAAATAAATAAACTATAGCCAATGTGGAAAGTAGTAAAAGTGATGGATCAGGACAGAGGAGACTACTTCTTGCACTCCATGAATCTCAATGAGATGTTTTAGGTCAGTCACTTTTCCAGCCTAAAATACGTAACAGGTTTGTTGATATGAAGATAAATTGGGAGGCATAGAAATTACAGGTAATCCTCACTTAACGATGGTAATTGGGACTGGAATTTCCATTGCTAAAAACTGCAGTTATAAAGTATAATGTCATACAACCAACCCACTAGTGATGATAGTTTCAGCTGTCCCTAGATACCAAAGTTAAGCAAGGACCTCACATGACCAGAGTTTCCAACTTCCTGCTGGTTCCATATTGACTCTGCTTGTGGGAAGCTGACAGGGAAGCTTGTAAATCACAATCATGTGATCAGCTGGAACTATGACAGTCAGAAATCTGGGTAAATTGCTGAGCATTTGGATTGCAATCACATAACATGAGGATGCTCCAACAGTTGGAACTCTGAGGACCAGTCATAAGTAGTACTCTTTCACAGGGATGAAATGCTCCCGGTTCGCTCATACCTGTCAGTCGCCGTAGAGCCGGTCGCCAAGGTAGCGCGAGGCGCCACCCACCCGCCGCCATTTGAGTTCTTTTACCCTCTGCGAATGCACAGAACGCTTTGCGTATGCGCAGAGGGTAAAAGAACCCAAATGGCGGCGTCCGGGCGGCGTCCGGGCGATGCCTTGTGCTACCTTGGCGACCGGCTCTATGGCGACCAACAGGTACGAGCGAACCGGGAGCATTTCACCCCTGCTGTCTTTCAGCACCATCACAAGTTTGAGAGGTCTTTAACTCTTGTGATCTTGCAGGGGGAAGAACCGAATATACAAGTGGAAAATAAGCTTTCAAAACATGAATTTATAGGAATTCTAGTTTGGGGAATCTACATTATTTTATAATCCTGTTTTACAGACAGTACTGATTCTTCAAATATGTCTATTTCATTATACAAACACTTACCCATGGGGTTCCTGGGGAATGTGCAGAATCTGTACATTCAATAAATTCGTATACTCCAAAATCTTCCCCTGCATTTTCATGTCCTAAAAATATAGGTGTTTAAATAAAAACATGAATTGTGATGAGTTATACTATATACTACTATATGAGCCGAGGTGGCGCAGTGGTTAGAGTGCAGCACTGCAGGCTACTTCAGCTGATTGCTAGCTGCAGTTCGGCGGTTCAAATCTCACCGGCTCAAGGTTGACTCAGCCTTCCATCCTTCCGAGGTGGGTAAAATGAGGACCCAGATTGTTGGGGGCAATATGCTAACTCTGTAAACCGCTTAGAGAGGGCTGTAAAGCACTATGAAGCGGTATATAAGTCTAAGTGCTATTGCTATTGCTATTATACTTCAGGCTGATGAAATATCATTAATGAAATATTAAGAAAAAGTTGATTGCTGCAACATTTGAGTAAGAGAATGGAGGTAACAGACCATAATGGATGTTCATGATGTTCCAAGTAAAACATTATAAGAAAACAGAAATTCAGAAAAGAAGTTCATACTTTCCCCACAGAGTAAATATATAAAAGTGAAGAAAATTCATCCTTATTTGTTCTTAAACACCAATTTTGTTCCAAAGTAAATGAAGTATATAGAAACTTCATAATTTCAGATTTCAAAAGAAAAAGTAATGTCTGACCATCACAAATTTTGCCCCCGTATCTGTAAGAAATTGTGCATGTGTGTTTGTGTGTATGTATCCATGTCCCCACACTTACTTTCCTTGGTATCCTCCAAGTTGCCTGACTCATCTATTTGACTTTTTGCATATTAATTTAAAAAACGGGAATCAGGCATGCTGCAAAATAAAACTCTAGTCTCCAGTATATTCTTAATTCCAAGCATATCTCTGGTCCAAAAAGTTTTTTTTTATTAAAAAAATTATGAACAGCTATAACCCAGACCTTTGTTCCAAAGTATATTCATCGGCCCTCCTCTCAAAAGGATAAAGATAAGAAAATTTTGTCACTAAGCTGGCATCCCTAGTGCTTATATTGTAAAGTGGTCAACAGCACATTCTATCCATCTGACTGTATATCTGTCTGCCTGTTTATATATCTATCTTTCTAGTTTATGATAGATAGTCTCCATTTTATGCTTGTATTACCTGACTTAGTTTGTCCTTTTCGGTAACGTGCTTTAGTCCTGGGGGCTTTTCTAAAAAAAAATGGAAATATTTTAAATTTCATGTAATATCAATACCATATAGAAGACTTTTTTAAAAAATTAAAGTTTATGTAGAGTTCATATAAAAAGAATAATTTAGTTTTCTACCTGTTCAATTTCTGCTGCATTACTGCAAAACAGGAAGAAAATAAAAATTGTTTTTAAAAAGTACAATTTATAGAAACTTTGAAGATAATAGGTCTTCATTTAACATACCTTTATGTGACTGAAATCGTTTCCATAATGCAAAAATACAGATTGATACTATCAAAAATAATGAAATTCCAGTTATTATTGCCAGAAGGGATAAATATTTCCCTTTCTGAGCTAGCTGATCCAGTCCTATAACAGAGAAGGATAGAAATTAATCTTTGATTGTTAATTGTGAAATAATTCTGGATAGGCATATAGTATAAAATTCATATAAAATTTTCTTTAAATTAAATTTAAAAAAAATCAGACATTAGATGCAAAATTGCTTCTTAAGTTTGATTTAGGTGACCCCCAGAACATCTAAAGTTAGTATCTCTTGTTGATCAGACAAACCATAATATTAATAAATCCCTTCATTTAGATTATGTATAGATTAAAGATGCTTCTATGGCATCTCCTCCCAATGTTGGACATTCAATGTTCTATCAATCTTAATAAAAATAGCCAGTGTCAACCATTGATGGCAGTTATTCTTCAACAATAGGAATTCAAAGCTGCGTGCCTATTATATTACAATGGTGAAAACAAATTCACACATTTTGCGAATATGTACATGAAGGGACAACATGTTGGGGACAACTGATACCTAATACAAAATATTAAGTCAAATTTCTTTGTTCCATTCTTTGGTCAATCACAGCACAATTTCTCAACATTTATATTACCAACAATTCATTCTCTCTCTCTCTCTCTCTCTCTCTCTCTCTCTCTCTCTCTCTCTCTCTCTCTCTCTCTCTCTCTCTCTCTCTCTCTCTCTCCCTCTCCCTCTCCCTCTCCCTCTCCCTCCCTCTTTCTTTCTTTCCTTTTTCTTTTCCTTTCCTTTCCTCATTCTCATAAAAGCAAGCATAATGGGATATTTGATTAATTGATTCTGGACAAAACAAATAGTAACTAAGAGTTCCTTTACATTTGGCATTTGTACCAACACAGCATTAGGACTCCTTTACTCTGCTCCTATCTCATCATCCATCTTATGCAGCAGAAGTAAATTTCTTCTGCTTGGTTGCTGCACAGTTCAAATTATAAACCTTCCATTTTGTAATTTTGCCTGATTTGAATTTCATGGAATTTAAATTAGGCTATTTTTCCATATATTTGCTCTCATGTCACCCTAAATAAACTCAGAACTCCCTAATGGATTTCAGAAACAATATTATCTGAGAATCTAATTTTCATTCTCATAGTCCATTTCAAATCAGTTTTAGAATTTTAAAAATGCTGTTATATAAGTAAGGTGCCCTGAACTTTTGCTCCATCTTTCCTTTTGGATCCTAAGCTCTCTTACTCTCTCCCTAATCAGATACATAGAAAGCAGCTCTATACCAGGGCTGTCAAACTCCCGGCCCATGGGCCGGATGCTTCACGCACTGGCCATGCCCACGGCCAGTTTAGCGAAGGAAAAAAAAAATCCTGATACGTCACATGACGTTGCCGTGATGACGTGAGTTTGACACCCCTGCTCTACAGGTAGTCCTTGCTGAGTGAATATAATTGTGACCAGCAATTCAGTTGTTAAACAAAATTGCTGCTACACTAAGTGAAACTGAGACTGTGTTTATAATTTTAGTTCAGCTTTCTTTTGCACTGCAAAACTGCAAAGATCATAATGAGAGAATTGGTTGTAAAGTTACTTTTTCAATAGCATCAGCTGTGGGTGATTACTATTTGAGACAGTTGCTAAACAATGACTATCTGTTCAGTATAATTTACAGCTATGGTTGCAACTCTTGGGCAAAATGCTTGATTTCAAACAATTATGACATCATCAGAACTTTCAGGAAAAATGTAATGTGCAAAAACAACAATATTTGGCCAGTAGCTTGCCCCTTCTATCATCAACTAATATTTATTTTTATCCCTGTTTTATGATGTTTTGCTACCCTAGGTTCTACTAAGATATTGTGGTAAACTAAATGGAAATTGATTGGCTAGAGCAGGGATGTCAAACTCGCATCGTCATGGCGTCGTCACATGACGTATCGTGACTTTTCCCCCTTCGCTAAACCGGGCATGGGTGTGGCCAGTGCGTGATGCATCTGGCCTGCGGGCCGCGAGTTTGACAGCCCTGGGCTAGAGGGAACATCAAATAGCTATCAGGGTCCTCCGTTTGTTCTTGACATTCTGATGTAAGAGATATTGCACAGCTAGTTTCAAGCAGTTTCAGAATATTCTCTGTGGCAGGGGTGTCAAACTCATGTCGTCACAGCGGCGTCATGTGACATATTGTGACTTCCCCCCTTCACTAAACTGGGCATGGCCAGCGCATGACACATCTGGCCTGCAAGTTTGACAGCCCTGCTCTATGGGATTGGGAAGAAGAAACAGTAAGGAGTACTGTCTCACCAAAGGCTCAATATTCATAGAGATTAGTTAATAGAAATACCCTGGGTCTCTCACCAAAGATTGCCGAAATTCCTTCAAAGCACAAATACATATGTTGTCATTTGAATTGCTAAACTTTCAGTCAAGGCTGTTCAACTGACTGAACACATTTTATGGAACACATTGGTTGCATGTAAAGCTGGTGATTTACCTAAACAAATATTGATTTGTATTTTAGTACTCATGTTTCTGTATACTATTTTTTCTTACACTATTTTCTATTTTCTTTTCTTATATTTTAACTCTTCTTTCTTCGTTTTATCTTATTTTATTCTATTTTGTTGCAACTCATGCCCATTGTTGTTTGATAATGGCTAACTGACTAATCAATAAAGGTAAACTTGATATTTGAGTACTGTACAGGAACAGCAAGAGATGATAGAAATATACTGTAGGTAGTTTCTTTCTGCAGCCACCTCTCATCCAGGGAACCTAAGAATTGCCTTACACTAAATATTGCCTTAAATGACTACTTACCTCTGGGATTCAAAAAAGGATATATTCTGCTCCACCCTTTCGCTGAGGTGACAAAGAACATACATGCAAAGAAATACCTAATTGCTTCTGCTCCTTGAACAGGAAAATAACTTTATTTACCCAGTTTAGATATTTGAAATTGTTACTTTCAAAAAGTTCCTTGTCCTCATTTTTGCGGATAAAAGTGTTAAAGGGTGATTTATTGTATCATTCCTTAACAGCATTTGCTGTACTTGCAGGTGGCCATTAGGGGATGCTCACACTTCATCCCTACTTCTAACAGCTTGGAGAACATTAAAAAATCTCTTTAAAAATCTATAGGAATGAAAAACAAATACTGGAACATTATTAAAGAATTAGATGTAGCCTAAGTAGGCAGCCATAGTTTGACTATGAAGAAAATAATGTCAGATGGAGAAAGCATTACACATGAAAAATGGTAAAAGACCTCCATAGGACTTAATACATAAGTTTGATCACTCAGTAAACTTCACACATAATCTGATTGTATCATAATGTGATATGTTTTTTTCTATGATACGGGTATGTGCCTGCCTAATATGGAATGTTTGATCTCATCAGTACAAAAATCCCTGGTTGGCTGGAGATTTATGGGAATTGATTGAAGTCCACACATCTTAAAGTTGCTACGGTTAACAAACATTGACGTAGACTACTATTTAGGAAAACTGCAACAGCAGCCAGAGAGGATTTTAGGTTAACACTATTAATGTATGAGTATGTTGGGTTGCTGAAGAACTTATTCAACATGTTGTGACGTTGTTTATAAAATTTGCTGCTTTATTCCTGACAACATCAAATCGCTCCAAACTCGATTGCAGAAAATACGACTTCAGCAACAGAGTGGTCAATGCCTGGAATGCACTACCTGACTCTGTGGTTTCTTCCCCAAACCCCCAAAACTTTAACCTTAGACTATCTGCTGTCGACCTCACCCCATTCCTAAGAGGTCTGTAAGGGGCGTGCATAAGCGCACCAGCGTGCCTACCGTCCCTGTCCTAATGTCCCCATGTATTCGTAACCATATCATGTATTCATAACCATGTTTATACATTCATGTATTCACAATCATGTTTATACTTTTTCTGTAATCTTATATATGCTTGACAAACAAAATAAAAAAATAAAAAAATAAACATAACTAGGTTTGTTCCTTAAGCCATCCTGGCCAGCTCCATACAGCATCATAAACCAAACCCAAAATATAAGTTACATCCAGAATGCATACTGCCTTGTCACAATTTATTGCTGACATCTCCTCTTGCAGGATGTCTCTTTTTAGACTTGAGAGGCAAACAGAAAAATAGGAACAAAAATAGAACAGCAGGAAAAGGAGCTAGAGAAAAAAAACATGGTTCCTGCATAAAAAAGGAAATTGAAATTCTTGTTGCTATTTTTTCTGAATTAAACTCAAATGCTTGCAATGTCTACAAACTAGACTTCAATAAATGAGACAAGTAGACAAAATCCTGAAGCATTTACGACTAAAGAATGTACAAAGTTCATCTTGCTATAGAAGAAACAATAGAAGCTTTTTTATTTGCTTCAACCACCATTCTTCCATTCTCCCCAAATAACTATAGTTTTCTTTAGCAGCAAAGTCGTCAGAGATTTCTACCAATAGTTGTTGAGATTTTCGCAGCCCAGATATCATTCCCTTAGCAATGTTAAAGGCATGGGACATGAAATTGTGTATTTCTACTGCTGCACTTTTGAAGGAACAAAATAAAACAAAAACAAAAATCCACAGTAGTTAATACCCTCCTTGATACAAACTAAATGTTTCAATTATTGTAAACTAATTGCAAATTTTTCATTGACCACTGGAGATAAATGGCAACAAACAGGAAGGATTTTAAACTTTAGAATATCCCCATAACAATTTTAATTCAAGTTTGGGAGAGCAAAATAGAATCCATCAGAGGTTATAACATGTACTTGAGTTCCAGCAACAACTCAGTTTGCTGGACCCAAAAGCATTTTTTAAATGTCTCATTTATTGTAAATTTATCTCCAACAACTAAAACCAATCTACATTCTATGCAAAATTCAGAGACCATATTTATTAGTAGAAAGCAGAATGTAAACCATTAGATACAATCATTGTATCCATACAAAACTGGATACAGTTTAACACACTAGGGATGAGTCAATGAAATTGCATTATACTTGATTCAGTTGTGCTGCTGATTCACACAGCACATTAAGTTATAATTAACTATAATTTACTGATTACATAAAATTGGCTTTATTTATTTACTGTGGCTTATATCCTTCAAGGAAACCAAGGAGATATTTATAGTTCTTCAACCTCTTCTACTTTATTCATGCATGAGAACTGCAGCTGGCTTTTGGCTATATTTTGTGCAAACTGCCTATTGTGGTTCGTTTAGTGGAATACATCAATGCATCCAGCTTGTTAATAAGTCACATTTAAGTAAAGCATGGTTTTAGCATGATATATAAATCGGATATGTTCATTAAATTAAGATGCCTTAAAATAATCCAGTGGGCTTCAGGGCTGAAAGGAATTTCCAAATCAGATTTTCTAATCCAGTATCCTATTCCTACATTATGCACACTTGGTTCATTACTATTGTGATTTATGAATCATAGCTTAGCATAATGTTGTGAGCCTTGCCACTTATGGTTTATTAAATAAACCATGGCTGTGTGCATGAACCTAGCAGATTTAGTTTAAGGTCTGTATAGCAATTTTTTTAAAAAAAAATTAAATACTAAAAAATTGCTTAAAGAGGGAAGGAAAACATAAGGTTGCTGTAACTGCTCAGTAATCATATTTTGCTGTCTCGCTGATAGATGTGGTTTTTCCTGGAGAATAATAGATATATCTGGTAAAACAACATGGTGAAAGTGCATTCATAATAGAGCAACTGATTTTTGTGTGTGCTTATACATCCAAGAGTTAATTTATGGTGCCTCTTATGTATATATTTTCTTCATGGTGAATGTTTTGCCTGGTGCCAGAATAAATAATATTTGTCTTCTAAAATGCCTATCTTTAGTTAAATATATTTAATCCCCTAATTTAGTAAATGTAAATATGAAAAAGATAAGATGTAGCCATGGTTTCACAAATTTGCTTATTTTACTGATAAGGCATCTGTGCTAGAGATAAAGTCCAGTGCCTCCAGTTTTGGTTCTGCTAATCAAGTTTAGAAACTTCTCACAATTCTACAGAAGCTTCCAAAGTGAATATGCAATTTGTTCAGAGATATTACTTTCGCACTAATTGAATAGGGTTGAGAGGAAAAACATTTAGTATAGGTGCCAGATTAGCAAACACAGTTAATCTATTTGAATAAGAAAAATAATAATTTATCACTATAGGTGTCACCAGACAAGTGTTTAATTCATGTCTCTTGACACATTTTTATATAATACTTCCTGTCATGCTTTATGGCATGCAGGAAAAAATGTAATGATCCCTTATCTTTTATAAATAGGTGTCAGTTTGGAGGGGGAAAAGCTTCAGAAAGAGAAGTGATGTTCAGTTCACTTTTTCTCTGTACTGAGATGGAGCAAGTAGTCAGAGATAATTGTTTTCAAAGGGACAAGATACTGATCATACTGAACCCCAAACTGGAGGATAACCTCACTCAGCAGTTCCATGTAGATATTGAAAAGGAGAGGAGAGAGAGTGAAGCCCCCCTTAAGCAACACCAACTGGAAATTCCTGACTGATGTTACTGACTTCTTTTTTGAATAGAGAGGAAGAATGCAATAAAGAATCAGCTAGATTTGACTGAATTGTTACTAACCGGTAAAGCAGCTTTGGTCAAGGAACTGGAAATAGAAAAACTAAATAGAAGGGATAAGTAATCGTATTAAATTGGAGCTTTTGATTAGAAGAAATACTAAACTGAAGTTAGTTCAATAAATGCCAAAAATGGATGTTTTAAATTCAGAGCATTTAAAACTAGGAATGCACAGTAAAAAGAAGCTAATGGGAAAATGATCTCATGTGAGTAGAAATCCCTGAAAGTGAGGGAGCACATTGGAGAACAGATTCCAAGCATAAACTATTTTTTTAAATTCTATCAGTGAAGGAATTTGACAGTGAGATTGGAGAGTGGGTGGGCTTTCCTTCACTGATTTTGTTCAAGAGGCTAGATAATCTTGTGCTGAAGGATTATCTGTTTAAAAAGAGTACCTGCTTTGGGCAAGGGGTTGGAGTTAACGGGCTAAACAGGGTCTTTCAACTTTATGAATCTATGAGGAGGAAAGGAAACAGCTGTCCTGGACAGAACAACAAGACATAACACTTAAATATGAGCCAGCAGTATGCTGCAGCTGCCAAAAAAACCAATACAGTCCTAAACTGCATTAACAGAGGGATAGAATCAAGATCACACGTTAATATCACTTTATAATGCCTTTATATAAACACACTGGGAAAACTGCATCCGGTTTTTGCCATGATTATAAAAAAGATGTCAAGATTCTAGAAATAGTGCAGAGAAGAGCAACAAAGATGATTAGGGGACTGGAGACTAAAACATACAAAGAGCTGCAGGAACTGGGTATGTCTACTTTAATGAAAAGTAGGACTGGGGTGACATAATAGCAGTGTTCCAATATCTAAGGGGCTTCCACAAAGAAGAGAGGGTGGGTCAACCTATTCTCCAAAGCACCAGAAGGCAAGACAAGAAACATTGGATGGAAACTAATCAAGGAGAGAAGCAACCTAGAACTAAGGAGAAATTTCCTGACAGTTAGAACAATTAATCAGTGGAACAAATTGCCTCCAGAAGTTGCGAATGCTCCAACACTGGAAGTTCTTAAGAAGATGTTGGATAACCATCTGTCTGAAGTGGTGTAGGGTTTCCTGCCTAAGCAGGGGGTTGGACTAGAAGACCTCCAAGGTCCCTTCCGACTATTATACCATTATATATCTGTATTTTCTATTTTTGAATATCTGAATCAGAGGTGGGTTTCAGCAGGTTCTGACCAGTTCTGGAAATCCAGCGGAAATTTTGAGGAGTAGTTCGGACACCCGGTAAATACCACCTCTGACTGGCCCCGCCCCCATCTATTGTCTGCCTCCCAAGTCCCAGCTGATCGGGAGGAAATAGACTTTTCCTTGTCTCTGGGTTCACAGCAAGTGTGACAGTAACGAACTTTTGTTTTGGAGGTGCTAAGAGTTCATGTAGGGTTTACCTGGCATTCTCTTTTCTAAACAATTTAGTAAAAAGTTTATTTTTAGTGGCCATATTAAATTGCAGGCCAGCCAGAGGTGGTATTTGCCGGTTCTCCGAACTACTCAAAATTTCCGCTACCAGTTCTCCGAACTACTCAAAATTTCCGCTACTGGTTCTCCAGAACCTGTCAGAACCTGCTGAATTTCACCCCTGATCCTTCCCCTGGAGTGGGGTGGCAATGGAGATTTTACAGTATCCTTCCCCTGCCACGCCCACCAAGCCACGCCCACAGAACCGGTAGTAAAAATTTTTTGAATCCCACCACTGATCTGAATATATTCAAGAGTTCCACAGATGAGATAATACCAGATTCACCTTTATTACTCACCTTTTCTTCTTTTCACTACAATAACAACCCTGTGAAGTGATTTAGGCTGAAACTGACTGGTCCAAGGTCACCCAGCTGGCTTTTATGGCAAAGGTGGGACTTGAATTCATGTTCTCTTGCTTTCTAGCTCAGTGCTTTAACCAGTAGTCCAAACTGGCTATATATAGTATACAGAAAAATAGAGCAGTTTATAATGGCATCCTCTGTATTCCACAAATTTTATTCTGCCTCTCAAGTCCTATTGAGAGCATTCGGATTTGAGGGATAAGAGATATGAAAGAATAGGGGCACAACTTGTTCCCTTGAGTGTATAAACAGGATTAATGATTCAATGTTTTTTCCCCTAATATAGCCCAGTTTGTATGTGTGTGCCTTTGGGTCAGTGTGGATTTCTGGTAATTGCCAGGACAAGTCCCTGCAATTTTCTTGGAAAGATGTGAGAAGTGGCTTAACCTTGTCTTCTTCCTAAGTTTGATAGAAAGTGACAAAGGTCTCCCAGCTAACTTTGTGCCTAGGGCAGGACTAGAACTCACAGTCTCCCAATTTCTAGTTCAATGCCTTAAGTATCACAGGTTACAAATCCCCTTTTACCTTAGAAAATACTTTTATTTTAAGTGAAATTGATCTATTCTACTCAAGGTTTTAACCTAAAGAGAAAACTGAAATAATGACAATGTGATTCTTCTAACTGATGACCTTTAGATGTTTACAAATTATGACTAACCGCGTTATTGATTTTTCTGCTGTCAATATTAGCAAACTTATAAAAATATTTATTTATTTTGCATTGTGAAACCTGAGATGCCAGAAACAGCGCTTTGGGCACTCTGTCTGGAAAAGGTTAGCCATCACTGCTCTATACAAAAGGCAACTGCTATTCACAAATGGCATAGAGCTTTGTGGTGCAGGACACAAATAAGCTTGGGAAATGTGCTGTAAGGCATCATGCTAACTAACAGAATCACTTCAAGACTGGAATTTTACTATCAAAAGAACCAAAGATAGACTAAAGGTTGCTTCTGCAGTGATATGAGATCAAATGAACATAAGAACTCTGCCCTTAAAAAATAGTTAACAAGGTATGTTTATGCCACAGTAGGAGGGATAAGATGATGAACCTCTATCATAATTCTACCAAAGTTTACTGATGTATTAACTGAAGAGACTGAGAGAAGGAGAAGGAAGAAAGACTGTATGTTCTGTCTATTTAAACGTGTGTGTGTGTGTGTGTGTGTGTGTGTGTGTGGAGGGGGGAGACAATACAATCTGTAGATGCCCTAGGCATCTACCTTCAAATCCCCTTGGATGGGGCCCTTAGAGATTTTTAAAAATTGTCACAAAATTGCAATCATTTTAATAAATAATAATTAGAAGCAATCATATCAATTATATTTCATAAATATGATTTAAAATGAAATCAAATGATTTTTCAGGAGGGACCTAGTCTATTTCTTTCTTTTAGATGCCGTTGCCTTCTTTCATTAGATGAGCCTAGACGAAGGGTAGGGAATCTCTGACCGTTTAGAAATTACCATTTTTAATTATTGGCAATACTGAGACTGACACTGTAGGGATCAAACAATGGAGGTTGCAGGTTTTGAACTATTCAATATAATAATGTATCATAAAGCAATATACAACTGATTTATCATTGTTGATCCATTTTGAACTTCTGAAATACAAATGGATAAATCGTAAATCTTGATATGCTGGCACAAACATCATCAAATAACTACATTATACAGTGTGATGTTACAGGGGAATATGCAACCATACTACAACACATAAAAAATAATATTGAGATGTGGGACATGCAAGAAATATGTTTGATAACCTCTGCTTAGCTTCCGTTCCTAGGAGAATGTCTTAACAGATTCCAAGGGTAAGAAATGTCTTAAATGAAAATAACTTTTACATATGCACTGAAGAAGAGAGAATTTGAACATTCCACACATAACAATATGTATCCTGTGGAATCATGTAAGATCAGGATGTTTCTCTGCAGATGTATTACATCTCATTTCCCAAACTGGTATTCTCTACATTGTAAACTTATATCTATTGTATACCTATCATTCATTCATTCTTACCTTTTGGTATTACGATCACCAGGATGTGGGTTTCAATGTGGGTTTCAGTCATGTTGTTGTAAGCAGTGCATATATATTCTGTTTTCTGTGTCACCTTCTCAGATGCAATTTCAAGAAATCTTCCATATTGTACTGGATATATGGAATTGTTTGCCTTCAGGATCCATGAATAAATGTTTGGTGGATTGGAATCTGCTGAGCAGTACAGCTGAACAGCATCACCTTTATCAAGCGTAAACACTTTTTCTACTTTCTGGCCTTTGGCAGTATTTATGGTAAGTCCATAGGGTCCATCTTGGTAAACATCACAGTGACAGAGAGAGAAAGAAAACAGATTCAACAGATGGGACATGCATATATTCTGCTTAATCCATTGCAAACATACTCCCACTAACTGCTTGCTAAGGATAACTTCAACCAGAGGTGGGTTCCTACCGGTTGTATCCGGTTCTTTAGAACCGTTAGTCAACCAGCGATGACGTCACGGAGCCGGTTCTGTCGGTGTCTCTGTGGGAGCTGCCATCTTGGATTTTGCTTCTGCGCAGAGGCTAATTTTTGCTTCTGCGCATGTGCAGAAGCTATTTTTTGATTGCTGCGGGGGTGCGTGCGCCCGCCTGGCGCAACCCTGAGCGAACTGGCAGCAAAAGGATCCAGAACCCACCCCTGACTTCAACCCATCCCCAGCCTCCTGCAAAGAAAACCTCTGCCTGTCTTTTCTTGTCCATTACAAAACTGGAAGTCTTGGATGAAGAAATGCACACACTCAGTTCAGATCATTATTGAAATACAGGAATATACACACTCAGATTCAGAACACTATTGAAATACAGGAATGCACACACATAGATTCAGAACATTATTGAAATACAGAAAGAAAAAGGCATATGCAGTGTTTTCTCTTGCAATTAGCAAGTAGCATGAATATTTTTGATACATCAAGTTTTTCAGAGGTGTTAGCATTTATCCTAAATAAGCCACCCATTTCACTTTCAGGGAACTTTGGGCAGCTTACAATGTCATAAAACAAAATATAAAAACATTAAACATTAAAATTAACAAAAAATGGGTAAGGTAGGAACCACTATATCAATGAGGTGGAGGTGGAATCTTCTTAGTCAACTAACCACCTGGTAGGTACTACTAGCATCATGGCATCTTTCCTTTGCTGATCAAGAAATACCCTTCTTTGCTTGATTAATGTCAGTTTCAACCACTGAACCTAGAAATCTATGGTTGTTTTTGATATAAGTCTTTGCTTGTTGATAATATTGTGTCCACCTCTGAGTAAGGTTCCTAAAAAGCATTCTTCACCTGATCACTGAGAATCTTGAGAGAAGATTATGGTTGGGTACATGGGATAGGAAAAACCATGATTTGCCTAAACATGGTTTCAGTTGTCTGGATTTCATATAACACTTTGACACAAACTTTGCTCAATGTGCTTTCTCCCTCTATATTGAGATCACAATTTCTAGAATTATCCGGAAGTCTGTCTAACAAAGTATTTGAGGAGTACCGTAGTACTTCTGGCATGTAAGAAATGTGCCAAATGGGTAAGATGTTCAGATGGGTAAGTTTACAAACCACAGTTTGGATTCATAAAACTACAAGCAAGAATAATTTAATGTTTGTGTTATGTTCTAACTGTTTCAACTGTGTTGCATGGTTCCAACCAGGTCCAGCGTTTGAGCGGGAAAAAGCTCAAACGCTATTGGCTGGTCTGTCTGACAGCTCCCTATAAAAGGGCAAGCTGTCAGACTGCTCTTTGCTGGTTGCTTACACAAGAGCTGAAATAAAGAGCTGCTTTGGAAGTCTGTCTCCTGTCATCTCTACCCACTATCTAACAGTAGCGACGAGGGCTTTGGGCCATGAGAACTGTGACTAGCTTCTTCAGCACTTTCAACCAGCCAGGCAGACATCTTCCTGCCTCCTTCTGCCGCTATGTCCACTTTCCACCCGCCAGCGCCTTTCGCCCCGACCCG
>QLTV01003971.1:432348-452234 GCA_003457575.1 Thermophis baileyi
TCAAAACGCCCCGCCTACCTGCGTGATTACGTATGCTGGACAGCTCCATCCAGGAGGGGAGGGGTGTTATGTTCTAACTGTTTCAACTGTGTTGCATGGTTCCAACCAGGTCCAGCGTTTGAGCGGGAAAAAGCTCAAACGCTATTGGCTGGTCTGTCTGACAGCTCCCTATAAAAGGGCAAGCTGTCAGACTGCTCTTTGCTGGTTGCTTACACAAGAGCTGAAATAAAGAGCTGCTTTGGAAGTCTGTCTCCTGTCATCTCTACCCACTATCTAACAGTTTGTGACAACCATTACCTAAAACAAGCAAGTATATTTATGAGTTTACATATGCTCAGGAAACCAGAGAAGGATTGACTAAAGTTGTATTATTTCCATTTTGTGGTAAACCAGAGTTTATTTTAACTAAGGTCTGCTTAGGAAGCTATAGACTGGGTCCACACTACACACACTACACTTTTTAAAAATCAAATGCACTAAAAATACAATTGTTTAGATTTATACAATACACTAAGCCCAGATTCCAGTTCAAACTGCAAAATTTGATTTTATACACTCTGCTAATATAAAACTAAACAAATAATTTTCATTGCTTAGCAGAGAACTAGGGACATGCAGAACCAGCAAAATCAGGAAGCTACGAGACTTAAAAATGCTGGTACAAATATGGAGGAAGTGCTATAAATACATATTGAAAATCATTAGTTTGAGAATAGCATGCAGTAAATGATATTGCCACAAGAACAGCTTGAAGGAAGAAGTGGAGTAGGATTTGCTCTACCATGTTGTGTGCTGTTAAAAAACACTTGCTTCCCCTTTTCTCATTTTTGTCTTTTCCCAATTTTTGTTCTTTATAATGACTCTGGCACTGCTAAGGAGCATCAAGTATAGTGCAGTTTGCTCATGGCTAATTTTGAAGCATTTTTGGTGTGAATTAGCTTTGATTGATAAGTTTGCAACAGAAATATAGTAACAAAACATAATTATACTCTCTCCTAATTGCTACTGCTGACCTTTCCGCTTCTTTTTCTTAGGATTATCTTTGGCCACTTTGTATCTAACATCTGTCATGACAAAAGGATATTTATTCTCTTGTGAAGTATTGTGACTTTATGGTTTCCATCACTGCAGTTTCACATTGTGATAAGGGGTGTAATTCTACATCAATAAAACAAAGCATGATAAGACAGTATCTGTGGCTCACATAATGATGCCCATGTTCACAGGCTTTCATGAATGTATTTGGACTGTGTTTACGTTTCTTGATATGAGACTTGAAATAATAATGTGTGTTCCATTAAAGCATTCTATGTAGTATTTTGATATTAGTCACGTTATACCTCCTATAATTTTGGGAAATTTATTCTCGAGTATGGTATCACTGCACTGTGAGGGAATTTAATGCACTTGAGAATTTATCGTATTTCTGCCTAAAGGAATCCAAAGTCCCATGGTCGGCTGTTCTGATCGGCACAAACTGGGCTTTTGTGCTGATAGTGATCCAATTATGCAGGCTGGGTGAGTTTATTCAAATGTAAATTCCCATAATGATCCCTGACAGTACTTGGTCAGGGATACTAGTTTAAAATAAAATTGTTATTAAATCCATTTACTTGCCACTACAGGTATTGCCAAGTCAAAATACTTAGGTTGGAGTAGTGACACAAAATATTAGAGCCCTCTATCAGTTGTGGGTTCTGTTTAGGAACTGGATCCTTGATATCTCCCTAAGGATGTCATTTTCTGGATCTGATCTTGGGGCAATATAGAATCACTATCATTCTGTCTATAAAATTAGCTAGTAACTTGCTCAAACATGTACTTAACTTTCCCCCCTTTCCTGAGTGCCTTGTGGTGGTGGACATTAAATACAACTGTATACAAAAGGGATAGTGGAAGAAAAGATACAATTGAAAAGATGACAACCATTACTCGTTTTGTTCTGCACTGATGTATTTCAATATAAGTTAGGTGTCTAGTAAACCTGTTTTGCAATTTTTATTTTTATACAAATAAAAAATGGACTGCAGCAGGATTTCCACTAGTGACTTTTGTCTTCTGGAATCATCCATTATTTTTTTATGCTGTTGCAGCAGAAATACTACATGATATTAAACCTTGTATCTCTGTGATGTCCCCAAGAAGGTGGAAGTCACTAGAGGGTTAATGGTATGGGAATGGTCCTCGTGGGAAATACTTTCCAAAATAATCTTTTAGATGTTTAAATAAAATACATTGAGGTTTTAAGACCATTTCTAACTAAAGGTCTCTAGTAGGCCACTACCTCTTTTTTCGATATCATTCTGAGCAAAGGACACCTTTTGCCTTAGTAAAACCTATTTACTAAATGACTTGTAAAACAATAAATCATTACTTCTTAGCAACAATTTACTTCTCAGTGGGAACATAAGCAATTGTATCTGTCACCAGGAAACTGTAATCCATCTTGTTTTTGAACAGATGGTATTTACCGTGAGCGACCTTTATTATTACCCTAATTCCCCAGGTAGCAATGGCATATGGTCTTTGTAGCTTGTAGAGCCATTACTTGGTTGTTATTGAGAAAATTGGCAACCAATAGACAGAATTTTAAAATACCACTTACAAGTGTATTTTAAATTATGTAACTTGAAAGCAATATTTGATGGAGGAAGTTATGGTGGATATTGGGCTTCTCTATTATTGGGGGGGGGCTTGATGGCTTACAAGTTCTTGAAGTTTCATGCAAACCCTCTTTTGTAAAAAGAAACAATATTTTGTTTAATATTTGTTTAAATATTAACAAGGAATCAATCCACAGAGTATCCCATACCATAGATTTATTTGCTTGGGTTTGTCTTAGGGAATCCAGCCATAGTATACCATATTATATCATTATTATTGTTACTTATTGTTTTATCCTTTTAATGTTTACTGGTTTTAATGTTTGTCAGCTACCCAGTCATCTCTAGATGAGGTGGCGGCACACAAATCAAACAAACGTACATACCACTGCAATATTATGTACAAATTAGCATTTATGGCTTAATTAATCATGTTTGAAAGAAAGCCTAGCTTACAGAGTTTACTCTTGTTCATCTTAGGGCAGATGATAATCTTAACTAACATTTAGCCAGTCCATAAGTCTATTCAATGAATCATGGTTTAGGTAAGCAATGGGTAAACATGATACATAAAACATGAATTAAATTCTGTATTAATGTTACTTAGATTTATAATATTAGTTCTCAGCTGTATTGAGAAATACCTTCTATTTGTGTTATGATTAATGTTTGTAGCAGTAGTGTAGTATTCTAGCCATCTCACTAGATGGGACAACTCAACCAGCTTTTCAGGGAATTTCATTCATTCATTCATTCATTCATTCATTCATTCATTCATTCATGCATTCATGCATTCATGCATTCATGCATTCATGCACGGATTGCATTGCATTGCATTGCATTGCATTTATACCCTCTCGAGGGAGGGTATTAGGTTGAGTTGAAATCCACAATCATTCATTCATTCATTCATTGCCTTTATTATTTTTACAAACAATTCAAGGTGGTGACCATATCCAACACAACTTCCTCCTATTTTCCCTACAGCAACAACCTTTTGAGGTGAGTTAGTGAGACTGGCTGGCATAAGCCCCACCTGGCTTTTATGGCTAAAGTGGGACTTGAACTCATGGTCTCCCATTTCTAGCATGCTGCCTTAACCACTAGAACAAATTGGGCTCTCTTAATTTGTGATTGTTCAAAACTGTGTGTGTGTGTGTGTGTGTGTGTGTGTGTGTGTGTGTGTGTGTGTGTGTGTGTAGAATGAGGTGACTGAGCCTTCCCAGTCTGGTAAGAACACTAGGCATTCTGTAAGCTATTATGCTAATATATCTGAAAGAACAAGGCATCCTGAATAAAAGACTGTACTATGTAAAAAAGAAAAAAAAGTGGATTGCCTACATTAGTGTCCAGATAAGCTTAGATTCAGTAATGACAGATAAGAAGAACTGCCAGCAAGTGATTTGAGAGATTTGTTGCATTCCATACTTTTGGAGAATGGCAAACATGTTCTTCCCGTGGATAAGAAATTATGTTCAGACAAAGTAATCAAACTATGCTTTAAATCTCCTGCCTGTAATGGGCGCTTGATTTTCTGAAGGCTAGTTCCTTTAGCACTGAAATGGAGTGGAAACACATCTATGTATGTGGTTCTGTATTTAAAGGTGCTGGAGGTGCCCAAGGTGACAGTCACATTTATAACTGCGGTAGTATATTTAACCTTACCAGTGCTAAATAATAATTCATACTTTACTATACACTCTCTACATCAAGCTACTTGCCACAGGTAAAAAGACAAGTGTAGGCAAGATAGTTATGCTGCCTAATTCCCATAATATTCAAATATATTCGTTTATGGATTTGTTATACAGGTAATTCATTTAGTGATCATTCAAAGTTAAATGGCACTGAAAAAAGTGACTTATGACCATTTTTCACACTTACGAACATTGCAACATTTCCATGGTCAAAATTCAGATGCTTGGCAACTGACTCATATTTATTATGTTGCAGTGTCCTGGAGTCTTGTGATCACTTTTGACGACCTTCTGACAAGCAAAGTCAAAGGGAAGCCAGATTCACTTAACAACCTTGTTACTAACTTAAGAACTGCAATGATTCATTTAACAACTGTGGCAAGAAAAGTCATAAAATGGGGCAAAACTCACTTAACAACTGTCTCACTTAGAAACAGAAATTTTGGGCTGAATTGTGGTCGTTAAGTCAAGGATTACCTGTGATTTTTATTCATTATTTCCTTCATGAATTCACAGTAGAATGACAGATTTACAATTAGAATAAGACTGAACTCAGTGGAAAATCTATTGTTCGGACTTGAACAGTGGAGTTCACAGAGCCCTCTCTGAGTTAGTTGGTTGCCTGCAGACATTTCATTACCCAACTAGGTAACATCATCAGTGCAAGTAAGTGAGGATTTCCTTCTTGGTGGTTCTGAATTACTCAAGACAATTGCTCAAGAACAGTCAGTTTTTATCTGAGAAATTCCCTACAATGCTTCTAATATTAGTCACTCTGAAACTCCATGGGACATTGAAACGGCAGCTTTCAGCTAGCTGCCATTGTTATTACTGGAGTCTGAAGTTCAGTCAGAGCTCACCAGCAGAAAAAGGGGTTGGTCACATGTTTATCAAATGTAAGGGCATTATCTATGCTTTGTTTTCTTTATAGGCTGCTATTGCTTTCCTCAAGCAGATTCTCACATAGTTCCGAATAGGTAGGATCAACAGATGGAAATCCCTAGAGATTAATTCCAACACTTTCGGAAAGGACCAGTTTGTAGACATGGCTATAAGGCACAAAATGGACTGCAATGACCCTGACATGATTCCACTTGACATAACTTGTCTAATAACTAGATAAGTGGCTGAAAGAAGAAGGAAAGCAGGAAAAAAGGGTCACTAAAAAGTTATTTCAAGTTGCAGGCAATCTCATGGTGAATTAGTGATACGGATTTTAATCAATGAACAATATGTAGCTTATCTGGAAATTACTGAGCAGTAGGTCCCATCAGGTTTAACCAGCATGGGCAACCAAAGAAAGAACAAATGACATCACATGACCATCCTTGTGCAAATTATATAAATCACATTACATGATATGGCATTGCAAGCTAACCAGAGCCACTTGACAGTGATATGAGAAACATAAATTTAATAAATAAAATATACATGCTGTCATTGTGGCTTCTGTTGAAAGCTATGCTAGCTAGCGTGCAAAGAAGAATTTAAATCCAGCAATACATAAAGCTCACAGAGGGAAGAGAATGAGAAACAGGAAGAAAAAAACCTGGCATACTCCATGAAATTGATTGGGTTTATCTATCTTCAAGTGAAACTTCCCTATTTGAACTCATATCTACTTATGCATTATAGCTTTTTAACATTCATTTTTAAAAAACTTTCCTAATTTCTTCTCCATCTTCACTATTTGACTAAATTCAATTTACTTTTTATCATGTTTTTAATGGAATATGCTTCCAACACCTTTAGAGTCAACAAAGATGTTGGAAGCATTTGTTTGAGCCTTTCTTTCAAAAGAGGGGATCAAGTGAACTGGTTGGCTTACAGCTTTATAAAGGCATTTTTCTAAACCGTTTTTCCTACCGGTCAAATCCCATCTGCCTCCAACATACTGCATGGAGCAAATGCATGTAACCAACCTGGGTTATTTTTATTATACACTTCTTAATGCTTGCTGCCTTAAATATTTTGTGCTACTGTTTTATGTTGCATTTTATATTGCAATTTATACAAATATTTTTTCTAAACCAAGCCATTTTGAAATGATCTGAATAAGATGACATAAAGTTTAATAATAATAGGATAACGAGCAGTTGCCATAATAACATCATTTTCAATTGTATATTGTTTCACAGGTATCAGCTTAAGCAAACATATCCAGTGTCCTAAATTGATTTTGCACATACATTAAAAAATGTTAATGATATGGACTTTAGGATTTAATGTTCTTGCTTGCCTAGCCTAGACCCCACTAGGGATTTGGATTTTTTTCTCTAACATCCCACCATGAAGCAAAACAGGAACCACTTCTGAAAAATTATATGTAATAGCAGTGAGAGACCTAAGAGTGAACCTTAATACAGGAGGGGAAAATACATGTAGGAAATGTCTATTTTCCCTCTTTCTTCTCCCAGCCTTCATGGATGGCATTTTCCTGTCATCAGGAATAGTCAAAGAAGTGTGATAACTAGGGATAAGAGACATTTTATGACTTTTCCAGCTCTTCATCAGATCCTTAATTTGAAAAAGAATTTTCTGTTCTTGTGGTAATCTTCACTATAATTTATAACATTTATTATAAATTGTTTCTGGAAAGGCTTTAGGAGTCCGACAGCTTTGTAGAATAAGATTTCTAAGAACAGGTTTTGGATTTTCCTCTCCATTTCAGGAGTGCTCTGCCATGGATACTGGGGACAGAGATTATGGTTTAAGTTAATAAATACTCCATTTTAATTCCATATACAATCGTGGAATTCAAAGTGGAATACACAGTGTTCAAAGTGGTCCATCTTCCAGGCATTGGCCAATTTTAAACGTTGGATATGTAGAGGTTTAACTAGGTTAACTTTGGGATTCTGGCCTCTCAATTCACGGTACCAACATAAAAATAAAAAAGCTGTAAAATCCCCCCCGGAAAAAAAACTTGGATGGATGGATGGATGGATGGATGGATGGATGGATAGATAGATAGATAGATAGATAGATAGGACACATTTCATCTACTTACAATATATTGTTGGCATGATCATATCACTCATCATGGCACTGACAGGGTTGGTTACTAAACAGCTGTAGTTCCCAATAGCTTCTTTGAAAACGGGGGCAATGGAAAGTGTATCTTTGTTTATAGTCATGGAGCCATTGCTGCTGTCTTCAATTGGATCTTCATTTTTCATCCACTGGTAAACCACCCTTGTGCCTTCTTCCACAAAACATTTCAAAGTGATGTTTCCTTTTTTTTCTACAACTCCAAATGAGGGTTCCATGTATATGACAGGCTTGGTGAGAGGCACTGCAATGGAAACGATATTGGAAGTTATGTTCAAGTCATTTCTTGTTATTTACATACAGCACTCTACATTAGATAATTTTGGAAGTCTACATTTCTGCTAGTAGAAGAGGGTGAGAACTGTCACTGGTTCATCTGGGACCTCTACAAGAGGTGGGCCCTCAACCCAAAAACTTTCTTAAAAGAACAAATTGGTTTTTTAAATCCCAAATGTACTCCATAAAGAGGATCAGCATCGTTAAGTATTCAGTCAATTTGGGATGCATTATAGGACTCAATTTACATATACGTTATCTAGAGCTTCTATGTTGAACATTTCCCTTACCTCATCTATATTATGTTGAGAATTCTGGAAATTTTAGTTTCAACATACCAGGTGGTGTGAGTTTGGAGAAGATTGCTCTAGAGCAAAAAATTATTCACCAATTCTTCACCTTTTTTGTATAAGTAAACTTTTAGAATATATTTATGAATAATTGCCATTGGATTTTAATTTGCTCATGCTTTAGAATGTAAATATTCTGAAATAGCAATAGCAATAGCACTTAGACTTATATACCGCTTCACAGTGCTTTACAGTCCTCTCTAAGCAGTTTACAGAGTCAGCATATTGCCCCCAACAATCTGGGTCCTGAGATTGGAAATATCCTGATGTGTGCCATGGACAACAGTATGTCATATAACTCTGAATGTCATCTTATGTAATATATTTTAATTTTTAAAAATTTGCAGAATATATGCTAAGTGTGGGCCTTTCCTGCAATAATGCTGGATTTTGATTATCACCCCTATTAGATTTTTCTCTATTGCCAGGAAGCTCTCTAAGCAGTATTACTTCCCTATACTGAATGTTCAGCAGGACAGATTGTGGCTTTGGGGAAAGGAAAGCCCAGAAAATGTCACAGATAAACAAGGAACGGGGAACCTATGACCTTTACATGTTGAACTCCAATTCCCAATAGTCACAGCCCATATGGTAAATACTGGTAGACAGAAATATACCCCAGCATTTCAAATTACTTACCATCAACAGTAACCTGAATCTTTTCACTTACTGATTTTGTCTCATTGCCCTGGATATTGATTTTTACAATATAATTTCCTTCATCACTTCTGTGTAAAGAGTTTATCAGCAAAGATGCATTTGGAGGCGAAAGTGTAAATTTGTGCCTATATTCGAACTCTGGAAAAACCGATTGATTGACAGAACCAACCAGATATTTAGAGTTTGTTGATGGTTTTTCAAACAGCCATAGTATCTGGATGTCAGAAATGGTAAAGTTGAAATTATAAGCAACCTCAAGTCTGAGTGGCTGTCCTTCAATGCCACTGACTGTGTATGAGGAAATTGTCATTTTTAATGCAGAAGAATTACCTGCAGCAAAAAGATTATATATATTACAAATCGAAATACACACAGTACTTGCTTCAGTTCTATTGTAATATATCTTAATGGTTTCAAAACCATCACTTGTTATATATCATACATGTAAATTCATGTTATGACCTTTTTGCATTTTTGGTCCTCATCTATACTACCATATTTCTTTATGCAATTACATTTTTATTCATATTGGGTTGGATATAAACATTACACACATCTCTCTGAACAGAATGGATGAAATAATAATAATTAACTTTTCAGGTTAACCATCAACAGTGAACGAACAAACAGCCAAGAAATATTGCAGACGGGTATTCAATAGAGCAGCTATGAAGACCTTGGAAAAGATATTCAAATGCCAAGATGTGTCTATACCTACAAAAACCAGAGTCAAGCAAGCCATGGTATTCTTTGTGTCATGACATAGAAGTGAAATAAGCAGGATAGGAATAATATTAACATATTTGAAATTAGTGTTTGGAAGACTCTTGAAAATACTGTGGATAGCCTTCTAGTCTTCTAGTCCAGCCCCCTGCTCAAGCAGGAGATCCTATATCATTTCAGACAAGTAACTGTCCAGTCTCTTTTCACTTTTAATTTTTAACCTTAACCTGTACATGACTTGGCTCCAAGATATCTCTGGAGACTTCTCTGTTCAATTTCAAAATTTTCAATGCAGAACTCATGGAAGAATCTAGTAGCAGTTCCCAACTTCCATGAAATAAGGAGAATGGAGGACTACATATGTTGGTTTTCCATTACAGAACAAGTATTATGATGTGTGATATTTGATCAGCGCTTATTAGGCATCAGAAACATTACTTATGACAAGAAGGCACTTGATTCTTAATATGTGGCCATCTTGTTACTTGATTCTGTGATTGTTTTAAGATTCCTATTTAATACTTTTGTGATTTTTATGATTTCTTTATTTTTATTGGGATAATTCAAACGTATCAGTGATCTTTTGATTATGGCAAATAAAAATGAAATAAACCACAATTAAATAAACCATGGCCTAGTATGACTTATGAATCCAGCCTCTAGAGGTGCCCTTGACTTAGAACCATTTCTTTAGTGGCTGTTCAAATCTACAGAGGCACTAAAAAAGTGACTTACATTCAGTCCTCACACTTATGACCATCACATTTATTTAGTGATGCAATGGAATTTGGGTGCTTGTATTCACAATGATTGCAGGGTCCCAGGATCATATGATCATTGCAACCTCCTCAGCCAATTTCGGATAAGCAAAGTCAATGGGGGAAGCTGGATTCGCTTAACAACTGTGTGATTCACTTAATAACTGCAGTGATTTGCTTAACAACGGTGGCAAAAAAGGTCATTAAATTGGACACAACTCACTTAACAGCCCCCTTGTTTAGAAATTCTGGCCCCAATTGTAGTCATAAGTTGAGGAATACTTGTATTTTTCAGCCTTAGGAGCTCCATTTCACATTCAGATTTTAACTGAATAGAGCCACCAAAGATGATGTATTAAGATTTTGTCTTAAATGAGGTGATGCTTTTTATCTGTTCCAAGTACAGGTAGTTTCTATGCACAACCACAACTGAGCCCCACATTTTTGTTGCCAAGTGAGTCAGTTGCTAAATTGGTTGCACCTCATTACCACCTTTTTTGCTACAGCTGTAAAGCAAATTATTGCAGTTAAGCGAATAATGAGGTCATTAAGCAAATCTGGCTTCCCCCCCATTGATTTTGCTTGTCCAAAGCTACAAATGGTTACAAAGGTTACAGATGGTGATCACATGACTCCATTCACTACCTGACTCTGTGGTTTCTTCCCCAAACCCAAAAAACTTTAACCTTAGACTGTCTACTGTCAACCTCACCCCATTCCTAAGAGGTCTGTAAGGGGCGTGCATAAGCGCACCAGCGTGCCTACCGTCCCTGTCCTACTGTCCTATTGTCCTCATCTATCTGTATTCACTTTGATTATGTTTATGTTTATACCTATACCTGCTATCTTGTACATGTTTGACAAACAAATAAATAAATAAAATAAAATAAAAATAAGTGACATAAATACATGCCAGTTACCAAGGGCCTAAATTTTGATCACCTGACCTTGGAGATGCTGCAACAGTTCCAAGTGTGAAAACAGCCATAAGTCGGTCACTAAATAAATGGTTGTAAGTAGAGGACCACCTGTACTGTAACCAACTGAATTGGAAGTTTTATTTCAAGTTTATAAATGGAATACAATATTGGGAATATCTAACTTGCTAATTACCTAATACAGTATAGCCTTCTACCATATTTGCAGCAATAGTATAGTGCAGGGGTCCCCAAACTTGGCAACTTTAAGACTATGCTGGCTGGAGATTTCTGGGAGTTGAAGTCCACAAGTCTTAAAGTTGCCAAGTTTGAAGACCTCTGGTATAGTGTGACATTCAAGCCCTTTTCTAGCAGAACCATTGCTTTTCAGCATATGGTAGTGCCAGGACTGAAATTAATTTATGATAGGGATATTATAAAAACACATTGGAAAGTTTTATTCTAAAATCTAGCAAAATTATTTGCCTGTGTTCCATTTTTGCTTTGGTATCCAGATTTTTTTTTATTAAAAACAAGTTTAGGAATGGTTGATACACAGATAACAAACTTGAAATAAAATTTACCAACTTGTAAGAATCTGAAACATAAAATAAGCTTCTGAAGCAAATAATGCACTTTCTTAGCTTCTGCTGTCTGCTTGTGCTTTCTTTCTTTGTATTCAATATAAACAAATTAGATATTCCCAAAGTGACCTCCAACTTTTGCCTAGGCTGCATTTGGCTTTTACATTGGTCTTAAAGTATTAGTAAGCACAACACCACCCTTGTTGACTGGAAACATCCTTCAACATTTTACTGAAATAAAAAAGATGACATAATATTTTGAGTTTCATACAGAAACTTCCATGGGAAGGATTTTGATTTTATTTAAAGGACTTTTCAGTATCGGTGATTGTATCATTTTGAAATTAACCTAGTTTAATTTTTGGTTGCTTTACCTAATTCTAGTAGCAAAATATAAATATTGTACCATAGTAGGACATAAGGTAGTCGGTTTGGTTTATAACACTGGGATTTATGACTGCCATTTGTCCAAATCCATTTAATTGTGAAATTATTAGGCACCCAGGTTTAACATAATGTATAAAACCCAGTGAATATTTCCACAATGAAGAGAATAATTATAGTGGAACCAAATGCTAATTTTAAACCCAGTTTGCACAGGAATGAAAAAAAATATCCTCTAAAAGATATTACAAACCTGTTACTCTAAGTAATGTGGAAATTTTTATATCTCCTGATTGTGTAATAAACTTGAGAACAATAATGCAGAAACAGGGAACCAGCAGCCCTCCAGACAGTGCTGAACTACAGTTCCTAATATCCCTCACCTTTGAGCACATGGGCTATTGCTGTTGAGAGTAGCATTTTAGCAGTTTTGGGAGGGCCATAATCCCCCTTCTCCTGAAATATCAGAAAAATCTACTTTTTAATTCCCAATGCTAAATAATATATTATTTATGGAAAATATTAATGAATTTAAGGAATATATTGAATTACCACATATGGCACCACAAATTTTTAAAAAATGCATTGGTTATATTCAATGATACACGAGAACAGTTGCTGTCCTTAATGTACAGTATGTGTTGATTCAACCTTCCTAAAAGATAGAATATTACATAATGTGTGAACTATAGAATGATCTTGTCTACCCTGAAGAAAGTCTTAGTTTATTCACCAAGAACCCACACAAGCAGTTACATAATTGTAGTTTTCATTTACACAAACTCCATGGTGGTATTTTATTCTAAATAGCATTAACACTACCAATTTTATATCCATAAAGCTATTGAAGTTAAGATATTTATGAATTCTATAAAGCCTTGTACTTAGATAAAGTTTCAGAAAAGGACAGAAAATAATGCAGAATCTTACCTAACAGTAGGCAGAGCACATAGATTTGCAAGCCACAAAGCATGGTGTTGAAAAGTAGCTTGTTTTGTGCGAAGGCCATCTTCTTTCGGTGCATAGACTGAGCCTTGGTCCAGCCGCTGTGGAGTTTATTTGTTAGGGAAATCAGGTGTGAGTTACGAGTCACTGCCTTGTCTTGCTTCAGGTGATTTGACTATGTGTATAAACCACACAGGGAGTGGAACACCTGTTAGATTAGTATTCAACATCTTCATTGCCTATAGCCCTATCATAATTCCCCACTCTGGTATGTTCACAGCAAATATAGAACACGATAAATTGGGCTTACAGTATGAATCACTCAACACTGATAAAAAATAAATGAGCTTAAAGACCATATGCAGGTTATATTCATCTGATGAGAGCAGAGAGTTAAACAGCTCCATGAAGAAAAACACAAACTTGTACAAGCCCTGAGGATTGCAAATCATGATTTTTGGTAGTTTATGTCTTTTGGGTTAGATGAAATTAGTCCTAGTACTTTTAAATAAATAAATACAAAATTGCTTTAAAGAATAGCAAAATTGTAAAACTGCTTTGAATTGCAAGATTCAGCAGCATGCAAATATGATAATGCAAATTTTAAAAAACCCTTCAAATATGTATTTATAACTAAGCAGAGCAGTATCAGAGAATTTTGAAGGTAATGGACAAACCCCCTGAAAGAGAAAGGCTGCAGATTACAAATTCCCACAGGAGGGCCTCAGTAATCCAGGCAACAGGAAAATGGTGGCAAAGTAGAGATAACAATAGCCTTGTAAGCTGTGGTTTCCATTCTTAGTGATTAACTACCTGACCAGAATTATAAAGGGGTGCCCATTGTTAACCTCAGTTTTCCAAACCCAAGTGAATCAACAGAACTGAAAAAAAGATCAGGATGCAATAAACAGCAATATTATTCAGCCTGTGTGTTGCACTTATATGCTAACCAAGGTATTTATACTATTCCAAGACTTTCTGAACTATAAACTGGCTGAATAAGCACAACCTAGACTGAAATTCAGTTTCTGGTCCAGAATGTAATGAGAACAATATTAAGAGTTAATTTTCACTTGTGAAATTCAGATTAAAACTTGTTGTGCATAATTTAAACCATGTTTTGCTTCAGCATGGTTTGTTGAATTAGTCATAATAGTTGAGTTCATTCAACACATTAAGTCAAAACTAAACTTGTATTGTGGTTTAGCAATGTAGGAAACCAATCACTTGGCTATGTCCATACTGCATGATTACCAATGTTAACTGGATTTTATTTAGCTCATTTTGGTTTATCTAATTACTGAAGTATAAAAATAACTGCATGAGCCCACTACATATAACATATCTTAATATAAGCTAAAATGAGTTTGCAGAATTGTGGTTTCAAGTGGATTATGGAAAACATAGCCCCTAACTAGTCCCTCTCTGGTATTAATTATACCAATATCTTAGTAACCAGTCAAGCAAATTTAGAAAAAAGTAAAGCCCTTTACATTTTCTAATACTTGCTTACAAATATTATTAATTGCACCCAGTTATAAGAAATAAGTAATACTTGCTCTGCTGTGTGTAAGTTCCCCTTTCTATTGTTCCAATAGTTACCGTACTTTATAAGCTAAGAAAATGGCTTTTCATAGATTCACACTAGAGTAAACCATGCCAATCGATAACGAAATAGCAAAAGTTAGGCAATGTCTTTATTAGGATGAGGTTCTATATGAGACCATGCAGTTTTCAGTTTATTCCTGAGACCATAAGGGTTTCGATGAGGAGAAAGTTTGATTCAATCCAGCATGATAGAATTGCTGCAAGTTTTTAAAACTGACTAACTCTGAGGCAATAGCTGCTGTGTACATAAGTTTTCACTCAGGTCCGGCGTCAACAGGGGGCGCACACTGTCTCCTGATTGGCTACTTGTTTGACAGCTCACTATATAAGGAGCTGTCAAACAGGAATCGTTGTTGAGAGCGTGTGTGTTAGCAGCCGCGTTCCGGCAACCTGTTAGCTGTCACTTTCTGAATAAAAAGAGCTGTTAGTTCTGAATAAGCCTGGCTTGCCTCAGTTATTCACCCACCGTTCCGGGAACGGAGCACTGGCGACGAGGTGAGCGATCTCCGAACTGAGGCACCACGGCTAGAACTAAGTCACTAAGCTGAATTCCGTAACTGAGACACGGAATTACCTCAGAATGGCTTCAATGACTACGCTAGCAAGTTTCAATTGTGCTGCAGAGACGTGGGAGTCCTATATCAACCGCTTTGAGTGTTTCCTGATGGCCAATGATTACATGGGGCTGTCTGGCAGCAGGAAGACGGCGTGTTTCCTGAACCTATGTGGCAGAGAAATGTTTAACATAGCCAGCACGCTCCTCGTCCCTCAGGCAGTGCATGAAGTCTCCTGGGACATTTTAATGTCCAAGCTGAAAAGTCACTATGCGCCTGCCCCATCCAGAGTGGCCCGCCATCATGCCTTCCACCGTCGTTATCAAAAAGAGACTGAATCTATCAACGATTATGTGGCCGCCCTCAGGGCAGCCGCTCTATACTGTGAGTTTCATGATCTCGAAGAAGTCCTGTTAGATCAGATTGTCTCCGGTGTCAAGGATTTGCGCATACAGCGCCGCCTCCTGGCGAAGGCTGATCTGACACTCAAGTCTGTTCTTGACGAGGCTAGAGCTATGGAGCTGTCCAGCCAATCCACAGAGGAAATGCGGATCAGAAACATTCCACCAGCTGCCGGCAAGCCCACCTCTGTTCACTATGAAGACGCTAGCCCTGAAAACGCCGATGATGACGACACTGAGGTGCACCAACTTAAACCAGGTCGAGGCAAGGGTCGGCTGGGTAAGCAGAATTTGGGGCAATCTAATTGTACTGGGTGTGGAGGAAGGCATCCTAGGGCCGAGTGTCATTTTAAAACTGCAACCTGTCTCAGGTGTGGCAAACGAGGCCACATTGCTAGGGTCTGTAGGGGGTCACCATCAGAGAGCAGCCCCCCAGTGGACAGGCGTTTCAGAAATAGACAGCCCCAAGGGAAGGGTAGGCAGAGAGAAGACTGTTTTACAGTTTGGAATGATCCAATAGAAACAGAGGTAGATCAAATTGGCTATTCCCTTAAGGAAAAAATATTTTTGACAGTCTGCATTGAGGGGAAACCATGCCCTATGGAAATAGACACAGGGTCATCTGTCTCTATTTTATCTTGGAGTACTGTAAAAAAATTAATGCCTAAGCTGTCTAAATATTGGTTGAAACCTTGTCTATTAAGATTAAAGGATTTCCAGGGAAACCCCATTCCAGTATTAGGGAGTTATAAATTCAGGGTGTCCTTTAAGCAATTCAGAGGGAGGCTATCAGTGATCATTGTAGATGGTCCCAGACCCAGCTTATTGGGATTAGATTGGTTTGAGTCCTTGGGTCTGGGAATAAGAGGAATAGACCACATTAACAGCAGCCCTGAAATGGACTTGCTAGCCCAAGAATTCCCCACAGTTTTTGATGGGGCTCTGGGGGCATATAAAGGAACACCAATTTCATTCAGTCTAGACCTCAGTGTAGCCCCAAGACGGTTTAAGCCAAGAAGAGTGCCCTTTGCACTTAGGTTAAAGTTGACGCTGAGTTAGATAAGTTGATTGCTCAAGGAGTGCTAGAGCCAATAGATTATGCACGATGGGAGACACCCATAGTAACTCCCATCAAGAGTGATGGGTCTGTGAGAATATGCGTGGACTATAAATGATCCATAAACTGCGCATTACAGCATAACGCATACCCTGTCCCTGTGCTTCTTGAAGCCCAAACAATAATTACCTATAGGGGGGTGTTTAAATGCAAGCGGCTCCAATTCGGAGTCAGCTGTGCACCAGGGATCTTCCAAGGGTTAATGGAGAGAATACTACAGGGCATACCAGGCGTTGTTCCCTATTTTGACGACGTCCTGGTATCAGCTGTCACCCATGCCGACCTGATGGCCCGCCTTCGCACCATCTTGAAACGCCTCCAAGATGCAGGGCTCAAGCTTAAGAAATCAAAGTGTCAGATTGCAGTGCCACAGGTGGAGTTCCTAGGTTATCTTGTGGATGAGGCAGGCCTCCACCCCACCAAAGCAAAGACACGAGCAATTCATCAGGCCCCAGCCCCGAGGAATAAAGCAGAACTGCAGTCGTTCTTGGGGTTGCTGAATTTCTACAACATTTTCCTACCCCACAAGGCGTCGGTCGCTGAACCCCTACACAGCCTGCTGCATCGTTCTGCGACCTGGGCATGGGATCCAACTGAAGCAGCAGCCTTTTCAGCTGTTAAGAACTTACTGACTTCCTCTAGAGTTCTCTGCCAGTATAGCGAGGACTTGCCCTTGATTCTGGCTTGTGATGCTTCCCCATATGGGATTGGAGCAGTCCTTAGCCACCAGCTACCATCAGGTACTGAAGCACCCATTGCATTCTTCTCCAGAACGCTGTCCCCAGCTGAACGCAATTATAGTCAACTGGATAAGGAAGCGTTGGCTATCATGGCCGGAATTAAAAGGTTTCACGAATACCTATATGGATGCCACTTCTCACTTATCACCGATCGCAAGCCTCTCCTAGGGATTCTGGCTGGCGACAGGCAAACTCCACAGATTTTATCTCCTCGCATGACCAGGTGGTCAGTTTTCCTCGCTGCCTATGACTACACGTTGTTCTACAGGCCTGGACGACACATTGGCCATGCTGACGCTTTGAGTCGCTGTCCACTACCTATTCCTGTGACTGATCCTGCCCCAGCCTCAAGCACACTGCTAATTGACACTCTGCACCTTCCGGTCACTGCGGATGATGTCGCCAAGTTCACCAACCGTGACCATGTACTGTCTAAGGAGCTGGACTGGGTAAAACGGGGGTGGCCACAAGGGGAAGTGTCCCAATTGTTAAAACCTTACCAAATACGCCAAAATGAGTTGTCCATCCAGCAAGGATGCCTGTTATGGGGTAATAGGGTGGTCATTCCTGCCCCATTAAAGGAAGAGGTATTGTCCCTGTTACATGATGATCACCCAGGTATTGTACGCATGAAGGAGTTGGGGCGCAGTTACGCTTGGTGGCCCAAAATGGATGATGACATAGCCAGCTGGGTATCAAGGTGCCCCATGTGCCAAGAATCTAGACCCATCTAAAGCCCCGGTGCAGAATTGGGAGCGTCCAAGGTCCCCTTGGGCGCGGATCCACATTGATCTAGCGGGACCACTTATGGGACAGATGTTTTTAATTGTTGTCGATGCGTTTTCTAAGTGGGTTGAGGTGGTCCAAATGTGCACGACAACAGCAGACGTTGTGATAAAGGCTCTTAGGAGGCTATTTGCGTCCCATGGGCTACCTGACCTGATAGTTTCGGATAACGGGCCACAATTTACAGCTGCCCCCTTGGCCCAGTTCTTGCAAAGCCTGGGCATTCGGCACGCTTTTGTGGCCCCGTTCCACCCTCAAGGGAATGGGTTGGCAGAGAGGGCCGTTAGATCAGCCAAGGAAGCGCTAAGTAGGTTGGGCATGGAGGAGTGGTCTGCCAAGATAGACAAATATTTGTTGGTTCAGCACGCAACACCCTGCCCCACAACCAATAGGAGTCCAGCTGAGCTGCTAATGGGGCACAGGCTAAGAACCCCATTGGACCGGTTACACCCGGAGTACGCTCCAAAAACACCTCTAGATTCAACTGGGGAGTTGAGGGCCTTTAGCGTGGGACAAAAGGTCTACGCCAGGAATTATGCAGGCAGTCCCTTGTGGTTACCCGGGGAAGTGACAAAAGCCACAGGGACGTGCTCTTATATAATTACACTAAGTGATGGTCGGATTTGGAGATGCCACCTGAACCAACTTCGGGCACAGTGGGCTAGTTCTGCCAACCTCCCGATCACAAGTCCTGACAGCCCCGCGCCTGACACCGCCCAATCTCCGGAACCGCCAAGTGACGCCAACGAAGATGAAGAAGAGCAAACGGAAAGTGTACCTGCAGTCCCGCTGACCAGTCCAGCAACGAAGAAGGTGCAGTCTCCAGATGCAGGGAATCAGAGTCCCCATAACCAACCTAGCTGTTCACCTCCAGAAGGTGTTCTGAGACGGTCAGAACGCACGCGACGGCACCCCGCCTATTTAGCGGATTACGCATGCGCCAGCTAGGTAGAAAGGAGTGCTGTGTACGTAAGTTTTCACTCAGGTCCGGCGTCAACAGGGGGCGCACGCTGTCTCCTGATTGGCTACTTGTTTGACAGCTCACTATATAAGGAGCTGTCAAACAGGACTCGTTGTTGCCAACAGCTGAGAGCACGCGTGTTAGCAGCTGCGTTCCGGCAACCTGTTAGCTGTCACTTTCTGAATAAAAAGAGCTGTTAGTTCTGAATAAGCCTGGCTTGCCTCAGTTATTCACCCACCGTTCTGGGAACGGAGCAATAGCAACTTTAGCTCTAGGGTCTAGATCAGCGGTTCTCAACCTGTGGGTTGCGATCCCTTTGGGGGTCGAACGACCCTTTCACAAGGTTCACCTAAGCACGCGCTAGCCCGCCATCTTGGTGCCACGCCCCCTTTGTCACCTCATCGCGTGTGGGGAGGGGGTGGGGCAGGGGTCGCGGCATTAGGAAGGTTGAGAACCACTGGTCTAGATGTAGTTTTGCTCCCATGGAAAGATTTAATTTAATTTAATTTAATTTAATTATTTAATTATTTAATTATTTAATTTAATTTAATTTAATTTAATTTAATTTAATTTAATTTAATTTAATTATTTAATTTAATTTAATTTAATTTAATTTATTTGTCAAGCATATATGATTACAAGCAAAGTATAGACAAAGTATAAACATGATTGTATATATATATAACAGGAAAAGGATGAGGATGAGTACAAGAAGTATGAATATATGGGTACAGTAGGACAGGGACAGTAGGCACGATAGTGCGCTTATGC
>QLTV01003971.1:464811-478482 GCA_003457575.1 Thermophis baileyi
TTCTTTTTTAAATTGTTTTTATATGTTTTATTTTTTATGATGTAAGCCGCCCAGAGTCCTTCGGGAGTTGGGCGGCATATAAATTTTATAAAATAAATAAATAAAATAAATAAATTAAGACCTGGCTTTTCCGGCAGGCCTGGGGCCAATAACCTATGGATTGGCCCATGTATGTAGGTATAAATGTTTTTTTGATACTTTTAAATTGTACTTATTATCTTTTTATTGGTGTTTTTATTCATGTGTTGTGAGCTGCCCAGAGTCCTTTGGGAGTTGGGCGGCATACAAATTTTATTAATAAATAAATATTATTAATAAAACACAGCCATTATCCTAGTTTGAATTATAGTTGCCTGAACCCCACTAACTTGGAGGTACATGCAATATGCCAGCAATAATTAGGATGCTTTATTGCAGTTCACTGAAATATAATGTAAAATGACTACCAGTTGATGACTTGCTAATTTCATATGCATTCACAACAATTTAGACCAATCCATGTGTTTTGTCATATATTCATGTTAAACATACACCTTTAATTCCATGCTCATATTCATCTCCACATGATTAATTCACTTTTATTCAAATCTATTCCATCTTTTCCCTTTCTTAGTTTTACAATTATATTTTATTTCTATTTATTAAATTTGTATGCTGCTGGACTCTCAGGATGCACTCTTCATTCGCCCTGGTCATCAATAGAAAGCTCCCATTACTGTTGATTCTTACTGGCTACCATAGTTTGGTCTAAGGAGGTTTTCATATAAAAGTTCTTCAGCAGAATTGCTCATTTGTTACACATCTGAGCTTGTTTGTTTGTTCGTTCAATTTCTACAGCTGCCCAACTCAACCAAGTGACTATGGGTGGTGATATAGTAGAAATACAGCCAACACCATTGTTATTCTAGTATATTCATATTACTGTATGCAACCTAGAACAAACCATTTAAAAAAAATAGTATTTCCAACTATTCCAATCATGGATTATGAATATTATGAATATGTTGATTAAAACAAGTATTGTTATTTATGATATGTCAGCTAATTTAAAAGTGACAAATAACTGCTAACAGGATGCAGTTTCTTTATCACTATTAAAATATTAAGCAGGTGTAATAATTCTAAAACTAGTTTATCATGTGGACATTCCTTCTCTTAGAACTTTTCTTTATATCAAAAGTTGTTGAAATTGAACTTTCTAAAAATATTCAACTGCAGTACTGTGGCTCTTTGGATTTTAGAATCATAGCTATTTGCTATTAAAACTGCAATTTCAAAGATATTCCTCAAGATGGCACTTTAATTAAACTTAAGAGGATGGTGAAAACATGCAGAGGGCATTTGATGGAGAACTTCTGTGTAATTCTAAAAGTACAGTTCTGCTAAAAGAAAGAATTGGTCAGTGCATGAGCTGACTGGCATTTTTTCCAGTGAACATGTTTTCTTTTCATCCTATGTGGTGTAGTTGGATCAGAAGCTATTCCATGTGATTCCATTAAGCTCCTCTTTCAAACTTTTGGGGGATTCTTTTTGCAAAATATCTTTTGAGTTGCTAAGAGAACATGTACCGTATTTTTCAGAGTATAAGACACACCTTTTCCTCCCTAAAAGAGGGTGGAAATGTTGGTGAGTCTTATACACTGAATACAGCCATTTTTGGCCGCCTGAAGCCCCGCCCCCGCATCCCATTTTTGCAAAAAATGGGCCGTTTTTTGCAAAAACGGGGGTGTTTTTGCCTTCCCCCAGCCCCTAGGAGCACTCCGCAGGCCTCCCAAACCCTCTGCACACCCCATTTTTTGTAAAAACGGGTGAAAAATGGGCCTGTTTTTGCAAAAAACGGGGTGCACAGAGGGCTTGGGAGGCCTGCAGAGTACTTCTGGAGGCTGGGGGAAGGCAAAAACACCCCCATTTTGGCAGAAAATGAGCCGTTTTTTGCAAAAACGGGGGCGTTTATACCTTCCCCCAGCCCCCAGAAGCACTCTGCAGGCCTCCCAAACCCTCTGCGCGTGCCATTTTTCACAAAAATGGGTGAAAATGGGCCCATTTTTGCAAAAAACGGGGCGCGCAGAGGGTTTGGGAGGCCTGCAGAATGCTCCTGGGGGCCTGGGAGGACAAAAACTTTTTTTCTTACTTACCTCTTCGAAATCTTGGTGCATCTTATACACCGATGCGTCTTATAGTCCAAAAAATACGGTATTTATTCTTAAGGACAAGATTCCAATTCATGTTTTCAAGGTGGAATGTCCATTTCTCAATTCTTTCCCACATAAGATACACTGTCTCATTTCTATATGTTAGAATGCAGCAGGGAAAGCTAAAGCCTATGCGAAATTGAATGCTCTCTTCCCTTCCAGCTTTCCAGTGATAACTCTGTCATATTTTGTTTTTGTTCCACACACTGAGGTTTCATTATATGATTGCCGATTTCAGTTTGTCTCTGATTAGTTTCTCTTTGGGTATGTTACAGCTTAGTTATGGAAGTAGGAAGCAATTCAAAGAACAAATGCAGTAGCTTTTAGAACAATATAGGCAGAGTTTTATGCAAATGTATTGTGATAATTAAACCATACTTTTATTACAAAACATATTTAATATTCAAGTACAGTTAATTAAATACAAGAAGTAGAACTGTTACTCTATTTTCTAAAATGTTGTAGAGTTTTGTAAAATTTAAGGGTGAAAAATGAAACATCTGTCCTGTAAATATATCAGCTCAATAAAGGCATTGTTGCAGATGTATTGTATGTTGAAAATTGTGGATATATGTGTAATTTGCATATAGTTGGAATCCACATAATGATTTTGGGGACTATTTAATCAAATGTGTACCATATCCTACTAGAGCTATCTTGCAATTAAATTATAAAATGTAAAATTTTATTGGGGCCGATTTTTAACTGCAATTATTTCCAATTTTTACTGCAAAATTGAGAGGAACAACTAGAACAGCTTGCCACTTAGAGAAGATATAATTATAATTGGATTTTGGATATATTTTATATTACTGTATTACTATTAACTATATTTTATAGATTGTATTCTACTTGGAGTCCAGCTGGATTGAACTGGTGTATAAACTTCTTAAATAAGTTTCAATGTTCAAGTCTACACATATGAAACTCCTTCTAGGGCTTGCCTTTTATATACTTTTAAAAAATAAATTGGTGATACATCATTTTCTGTCATATATTGAAGGAAGAACTTAGAGAACTGCGGGAGCAACCAACTGATCCTCAGGCCCAGCAAGAAATAATTAACAGCATTGAAGAAATCTATTTTTCCAATGATTCCTTTGATATTGTTAAGTATGAGTTAGAGGTAAGAACACTGAATTGGAATAACAGTGTATTTTTTTCTTGATAATATACTTTGATCTTCATTGCTCTGTCACTGCCATTAAAAGAGAACACTTTTTATTCATTCAATTAATTTCTATAGTTGCACAACTTAATTAAATGACTCTGAGTGGCTTACAATTATAAAATTAAAAAACAATTTTTAAAAATCCACAAAATAGATATAGCAGGCATGTTTTTTCTTATTTTACTAACCTGGGTCAAAGTCACATTATTCAAGAACTTTGCCCCTTAGGTTGATTTTGTGTGTATTTTTAAAATGGATCTTGATTGTGCTTATCTGTAGAAACTGCCAGCTGTTCTTAGTCTTCAGGAACTGGAAGAGTATAGAGACAAACTAAAGCAGCAGCAAGCAGCTGTAAGTAGAAAGTTCTTTCTTGTTCTTCCCTGCTCATTTTATTGATTTCCATAAATCTCATTACTTCTCAGAACAGTTATATGACCTTGAAAAGAGGTTGAAGTACTTCAGTGAAGACTCAGAAATTATAATTAAGATGATCACATTTCACTTTCTGCTGTTTTTATTTATTGCTTTATTGCCAGGAACTATAACATTCCCAGCCTTTTGCCATTGGTCATGGTTAAGTTGGACTGATGGGATATTAAAGTTCAAAATACTTGGATGACAGCAGACTTCTTAACCTTCTTATAACTCCGTGGGACAATATAGACTTTTGCCTTTAAAGGTTACAGTTCAATCCCTGGCATATCCAGTTGAAAGTATTTGAGAGAGATCTGTTATTCAAGAAAGTTGCCCACCCGTGCCTGACTTGCGTTGCTTGCTGAGTAATCTGGTTGATATTAATTAAGAGCAATTTAATTATGTTGGTCTCTAAACTCTTATTTGAGTTTTGAAAATGAGCTTACAATCATTTCTAGTCATTTCTAGTTATTTTTGCTGGTCTGTGAAATCTAGTAGACAATACCTAGGTACACCCTCATTACACCAATTCTCCGCGAGCTGCACTGGCTCCCTATTGGTCTCCGGGCACAATTCAAGGTGTTGGTTATTACCTTTAAAGCCCTATATGGCTCAGGGCCAGGTTATCTTCGAGACTGCCTTCTACCACATAGCTCCCAGCGACCGGTAAGATCCCACAGGGTTCGGCTCCTCCAGGTCCCGTCAGCTAAACAGTGCCGGCTGGCGGGCCCACAGCGGAGGGCCTTCTCTGTGGCTGCCCCAACCCTCTGGAACCCGTTACCTCCTGAGATCCGGACTGCCCCCACCCTATTGGCCTTCTGGAAAGCAGTGAAGAACTGGCTTTTCCGGCAGGCCTGCGGCTGTTGATCTCGCTGTTGTAATCCTGCGAGATCTGGCCACGAATGGTGTGTATGGCTTTTTAAATCGTTTTTTAATATTTATATTGTTTTAATGTTTTTATACTTCTGTTGTAAGCCGCCCGGAGTCCCTTGAGAGTTGGGCGGCATAAAAATGCAACAAATAAAATAAATAAATAAATAATACCGTAGTTAAGTGCATACTAAGCCTGTTAACCACAGTTTGGATACACACAGCTGTCTGAGTTAACATACCACCATACCATAAACCCAAACAAAAGAAATAGCATAATTTAACATAATGTATAAATCCAATCTGGTGATTGTGAAGAAGTTCATATAATTAGCAGAGATTCAAAGATAATTTAGTTTCTTAGGAGGCTTTCAAATTTTCTGCATGTCAAAGGGGGAGATGGGGAGTGATCATTTAATTTGTTTTTCTTTTTCACCTGCTTACAAAGGATTATTTGTGGCTGCTACCCTCTGCATGTAGGAATTAGATGTTGGGAGTCTTGCTTCCTTTAGGAAATGTGTTATAATCTGAATGATATGGACAAATAAAGAGAAATTAATGCTTTGAAGGAATCAGTGTAACATACCGGTAATTATTTCCTTGTCCCTCCCAGAAAACCAGCTATAATTGAATAATAAATAAAAGATGCTTGTCTTGTTCATTTCTTGCAAAATGCAATTTTCATATACTGGAATTCAGAATGGGAAAAAGAATTTATTAAACAGGAAAACTATTTTTTTTAACTTAACTGGAGTAATACGGCGTTCTGTAACCTTGCCCTTTAGAGAATATATTCAGAGAATATTTTTTTTTAAAAAAATGCAGATATCTTTCACTCTTCTTTATAGATGAATCATTATAATTATGACATACTGCATGACCTACATTTGGCTTTTTGTACTATGTAGCACCTTAATTTTTATTTAAGTGTGTTCTTCAGTTTGCAGTGGGGTGGAAGGTTAATTTCATTTGTACTTTGGATTTTGGATGAAAACCTGTAATTTTTATTTGTTTATTTTGCGAAGCATGGCAATCTAAAAGAGTGTTTATTAATTCTATCTCCATTTATTTAAACATGGAATAAAATAAAGTGGAATAAAATGTTGAAGATGTATTATTCCAAATTGCTTAAGATCTTCTATGTGTATGATTCAGATTAAGTTTGATACAAGTACATATTGTAACTTTAACCTTAAATGTTTCATCTACAGGTATCCAAAAAAGTTGCAGACTTGATCCTTGAGAAACAGACTGCATATGTCAAGGTAAGGTAATATAAACAAACTAATAAATTTATAAAACTTATATTTGTAAAATTAAATATTTACTCTGAGCCTCATGTGTTTACTGCAGAAAGAAAACAACAGAATTAGTGAAAAGCTCTAATAAATATGTCAGGTTTGTTTATGTCAGGTCCTCAAACTTTTTAAATGGGGCCAATTCACTGTCCCTCAGACTTGGGGGGCCCGGACTGGCTGGGTGGGCGTGGCTATGTCATGTGACTAGGTGGGTGTGGCCAATTTAACAGTCCATTGAACAATGCATACAAATTAAACTTTAATTTAATTTGATCACCTGGTCGGCGGAGAGCCCAAGACCAGCGGGGAGGCTGGGCATCACAACACAGGCGGCATGCAGGCTCTGCAGGAAAAGCGACATCCGGGAGGCGAGAGCAAGCCACCGCCGCTTAGGCAGGGCGGCTTCTGGAAATACCCAGGAAGGGCTCCGAGCATGCAGTCTCCCCCTCTCTCCTCCCTCCCCACTTACGCAGGGCAGCTTCTGTAAACACCCAGGAAGGGCTCCAAAGCCACGGTCTCCCCCACGCTCTCCTCCCTCCCCACTTAGGCAGGGCAGCTTCTGCAAACACCCAGAAAGGGCTGCGAGCGTACGGTCTCCCCCTCTCTCCTCCCTCCCCCCTTAGGGAAGGGCTGCGAGCGCGCGCTCTCCCACGCGCTCTCCTCCCTCCCTGCTTAGGCAGGGCGGCTTCTGGAAACACCCAGGAAGGGCTCAGATTCCACCGTTTCCCACGCACTCCCCTCTCTCCCCGCGTGCATCAGTCCACCGGCCACTGGTATCACCCCTCTGCCAGCTCGCCCTCCCCTGCCCACCCACCGGCCCGCGCCCTTCGGCCTTACCTTTGCAAGCAGCGGTAAACAGAAGTGCATGGGCAGCGATGACCAGAAGTGCGGCTGCATTCTGCAAGGTATATATTAGACCGACGGCTGTAGGAGGGGTGATGAGGGTGGCGGGAAAAGCCAGCCATGCAAGGAGTGGGTGGGAGGTGAGGGGTGGGGATTAATCCTACCCATGCACGGGCCGGATACATTGTGTCGGCGGGCTGTATGTGGCCCGCAGGCCGTAGTTTGGGGACCCCTGGTCTAGATAAAGGATTGAGAGACTTGTTTGAGTGGACATTACTTCTTATGAACATTCAGAAGCGTTTTTATTTTCCAATGAGTCATTATTCCCATCATTATTTTTATATCATATCCGAAGTTCTTTTGAAAGGCAAAAAAGCAGGTTGATTGCAGTTTGAAAAAAACGCTATCAGTGTTGAAAAATTGCATATTTCATGTTTAGCACTAAGGGTATATTTAATTGAATTCTTGAGCCAGACCAGAAGCAGTTAGTGACCAGAAACCTCGGTGACAAATGATGCTGATTGCTTGGGGACATGTTGTGCTTTGTATCATTTTATTCTACGTTCCTTTCTTTCTGTCCAGCTCCACATAGCACAAAGTGCATATTACTCTTATTTGAATATTTGCTGCATCCTTTAGATTCTTGTCATTGGGCAAGAATAGATTCTGATTTAAATGTATTTTCCTTAATGACAAATCTATGCATTGAAGAATTTTGTTCAAAGAAACAGCTACAATTCTTGCCAAAATTACAATTTGGTGTCAGGATCTAATGCATTTCTAGTGTGAGTTATCTTTGTGCAAGTGATGAATTCCTACATTGTCTTCATTAGATCATTATCATGGTTTACGTGAATGTTTAACTGTTCTTTACTTTTTATATAAAATGTTTGTATGAGAGCATTGCATTTTGATCAATGGTTCTATTTCCCTGGAAAGCTAAATGGACTTTATTACATTTCTGTAGGAACTTGAACGAGTTACATCATTGCAAACAAGCCTTCAGTTAGCTGCTGTTATCTGTACAAATGGAAGACGGTATGATATATTTTTGAATTAAGTTTAATTGCTTTAGAAAATAACATAGTAAAAAAGCTTCATAATTGCTTTATTGTTTTGTTTTGTCTCATTTATATAAATACAAAACATATAAAGATATCCTGGGCTATAAGACATTGCTGGCTTATATCTCTGGTAGTCCAATTCATCATGCCCAATACTGAGTATGAATATGATTGTCGAATGAAAAGTAATGCCTCCACTCCCACCTGTTTATTTTTTATGGGGATAGTTTAATGACTGAAACAGGAAAATAATCTTTGAAATGATCTCTTTTGTCACTGGCATTCATTTCTATATATAACCACCATCATTTGAAATGCATTTCTGCCATAATAGACAAGATTATTTTTTTCATACAAAATTTTAGTTTATTTAAAGAAGATTAAAATACAAAGCACCAAAACATTTTTAAAAAAACAACAGAAAAAATACAACAAAGAGACATTTAAAAAGGGTCTTAAAGAAATTAATAGATATACATCAGGGGTGTCAAACTCGCATTGTCATGGCTGCGTCACATGATGTATCGGGACTTTTTCCCCCTTTGCTAAACTGGGCGTGGCTGTGGCCAGCACGTGACGCATCCATACGGGCCGCGAGTTTGACAGCCCTGATACACATCTAACGTCCTCCCTAGTTGAATGCTGATTAGTATAATACAGCAGTTTTGTTTCCCCCCCCCTCCTTGCGTAACAGGCCAAAAGAATTTCAAATTTGTTAAACTACTAAATCTACTTACAAATTGTTAATAGACAAGATTCTTAAATGCATCATGAAGGAACATTATTTTGTTCTGACAGTCCTTTCCACATTTTCATTTGAGTCAAACGGATGCCTGTGAAAGTAGTCCTTCAATTTTGGGAAAAAGCAAACGTACTACCAAATTTGACATTTCCCCATGGCAGATGGGGTAAGAAAGGGAAATCCAATTTCACAACTGCATTTTTAGTGGCTTATGATGTGTGATGCTTAGCATTAACATTTAGCAGCATTTTCTTCTGCTTAATCATTGTTTGAAAGTTTTGAGTATTGCATCATAGCTCCCTGTTAATAGTGTCAGGTTCAAGAAAAGGGATCATGCATTTCACACAAATCAGTTTTTTTCTAGTTTACTATCATTGTATTTTTTGGACCAGTGATACACTCTGCTCATGTCAACACAATTATCACCATTAAAAACTTGTGTTTGGTGTTGATTTTAATTGAAGCAACCCCTTTGGCAGTCAAAAAAGACAACCATGGTGGGAAGTACTCACTTTGAACTTCCATTTCATGAACAATAGCAACATAGCCTTTTCTCACAGCAACTTTCTACCAACTTAATGTTAAAGAATGTACTGTATTTTTCGGAGTATAAGACGCTCCGGAATATAAGACGCACATTAGTTTTTGGGGAGGAAAACAAGATAAAAAAATCTGCCTACCAGCATCCATCAGTATTCATCTGGCTAGTGTCCTTGCAGCAAACAGCCTGGTCAGCGTCAGCACATTATCTCAGCCTGATTCAGCACAAGCAGCTGATTGGCGGTTGGATCGGCCTTCCGGAATACCGCCAATCAGCTGTTCCAGGCTGCGGGGATCACCACAGCCCATTGCTGCCTCCACGCGTCGCATTTTTGGCCTCTGCGCATCGCGTTTTTGGCCTCCGCACACTTCATTTTAGACCCGTTCCAGGCTGCCAGGATTGCCTCAGCACATCGCTGCCCATCTCCGCCTCCGCACATCACATTTTTGGCCTCCGCACGCCCCGTTTTTGGCCTCTGCGTGTCACGTTTTTGGCCCGTTCCAGGCAGCGGGAGCCGCCGCCGCCGATCCCTGCCACCTGGAACCAGCCGAAAACATGACGCGGGGAGGCCGAAAACACGATGCGCGGAGGCGGCGATCGGCGGCGATGTGCTGTGGCGATCCCCGCAGCCTGGAATGGGTCTAAAATGGGGCGTGTGGAGGCCAAAAACGTGACGCATGGAGGCCGAAAAAGCGATGCGCAGAGGCGGCAATTGGCAGCGATGTGCTGTGGCGATCCCCACAGCCTGAAACGGGTCTAAAACGGGGCGTGCGGAGGCCGAAAATGCAATGCGCGGAAGCCAAAAATGGCCAATGGGTGGGGGCCGGCGGGTGGGCGGGGCTTCGGCAACATTCGCTGTATAAGACGCACAGACATTTCAACCCACTTTTTTTAGGGGAAAGTGCATCTTATACTCTGAAAAATACGGTATGTTAAATAGACACCTGATAATTAAACAATCACTTCTCTGACCTTCCATATATAATTTTGTTCTTTGTTAGAAGTTATTTGCACAGCATGTGAAGCCATCTTGTTGATGGGCCTAGCATGACATCTGAATGCAGCTTGTAAGTAATTAAGAAAGTATTACTTGTCAAATGTATGGAAATGTATTATTGTATTGAATCTTTTTTTCCCAAGCTTTTGGATGGTATTTGACTGAACTCTGCATTAACCTCAGATTGAATATTTGAAGATTAGTGCAATATGACTTGAAGTTTTTGATAAAAGCTTTGATTTCATTAAAACAAAAATGTTTTCTGCAGGCATCTGAATACAGCCAAGGAGGGCTTTACTCAAGCCAGCTTGGGTCTTCTTGCAAATCAACGGAAACGCCAGTTACTAGTTGGGCTGCTAAAATCTCTAAGAACAATAAAAACCCTGGTATGAACAGAACATATAATTGACAAATTAATATCTTAATTTTAGTGCCACATATAATAATATCTTTCTTCTTTAATTTTTAGCAACAGACTGATGTGCGTTTGAGTGAAATGTTGGAGGTAAGAAATAGATGTAATTGAGGTTGAAAAATGTTATTCGTTCTATATATTCCAAAGATATTAGAATAGCCTCTTGACATTGTCCAAATTTGAGATTGCAGCTTTCAGAATTCACAGCCAGTATAAGGCCATTGCTATACAAGCTACTGAAAAGTTGTGTAGCTTCTTTTAGAAGGGAGATACAGTCTGAGTTATTACTCCATGTCTTGATACCACTTGTCTCTTATTGCCAAGCTTCAGTGAGCAGTGTTGGAGGTCATGTTCTTATTAAAGCCAGGAGAGTTTTTTGCCCACAGACAGCAACGTACAATAGCGTTTTCTGGTTGTTGCAGTTAGGAATACAGTAGGTTTCGACAAAGTTTTTTGTCAAAGCAATTTTTGATGCATAGTTGTGGGGTCTTTGGTGGTCTCTGAGCTAGTAAAGGAGTAGGATTTGCTCTCATTTTATACTAGCGGTTTGCCCTGCCAATGCTGGTGGCAGTGGACTTGGTGGTTTCTTGATTGGGCTGTTGTTTAGTGTTAGCTTGTTTGTCTGAGTTGGTAGTTTCTTGATTGGGGTATTGTTTGCTTCTTGATTGTTGGTCTAGTGCAGTGTTGGCGAACCTTTCCGGCACTGAGTGCCAAAACAGGAGTGTGCGTGCACGTGTGCACCGGCCACCTGGTCTTACAGTTTCTGGTGCACATGCGTGTGCGAAAACCAGCTGGCCGTTGTGCATGTGCATGCCGGAAACCGGAAAGGCAGACATCCGATGCACGTGCCGGGAAGATGATCTTCTGGTTTCTGGCGTGCACATGCGCATTGGTCTTCTGGTCTTTGCACACACATGCGCACCAGAAACCAGAAGACCAGGTGGCCGGTGCGCATGCGCACGCCGGAAATGAAGAGCAGCCGCCCGGCATGCACATGCGTACCGGGCGGCTGCTCTTCCGGTTTCCGGTGCTCCTGCGCGCGTGAAGACAAGGTGGCCGGCACACCGGAACCCGGAAGAGCAACGGGCAATGGCTCGCGTGCCCGGAGAGATGGCTCTGCGTGCCATTTCTGGCACGCGTGCCATAGGTTCGCCATCACGGGTCTAGTGTTAATCTTGGCATTAATCTCTGCTCATCTGGGTATTGAGGTCTTTTTCCTTTTTGGCTTTTTGATTTTTCTTTTGAATGGTATGTAGATATTGTTTGTATCTATGTGCCTGTTGATGACTGATTTGTCTGAGTGCCAGGCTTTCAGGAATTTTCTAGCAATTTTGGGCTTGGCTTGGCCTAGGAGGCTCATAGTTTCCCAGTTGAAATTATGGTTAAGTCTATCCATGTGTGGTGAAATTAAGAAGTTTTCATTATGTCTTCTGACTTCTCGTCGTTGTTCATGCTCTGCTAGTGTTCTGTCTGTTTGTTCTGTTTGTAATGTAATGTCTGTCTGTTTGTAATGACTGTTGTAGTCTTTACACTGTATGTTTTAGGTCAGTGATGGCGAACCTATGGCACGTGTGCCACAGGTGACACGCGGAGCCATATCTGAGGGCATGCGAGGCGTTGCCCTATGTCAGCTCCAGCGCGCATGTGCGCTCTGGCCATCTGATTTTCGGCCTTCCGGAGGACAGGGGAAGGTCATTTTCGCCTTTCGCTTCAGGAAAGTTTTCGTTTTCGCTTCAGGAAAGCCTCCGGAGCCTGTGGATGGCGAAAAACGGACCCAACAGGCCTACCGGAAGTTCGGAAACGAACTTCCAGTTGGGCCGTTTTTCACCCTCCCCAGGCTTCAGGAGGCTTTCCTGAAGCCTGGGGAAGGTGAAAACGACCTCCCCCCGCCCTCTGGAATCCGTTTTTCACCATCCACAGGCTCCAGAGGCTTCAGTGAGTCCTGCGCGCATGCGCGGGGGGGGGCAGTGCAGGGAGGGTTGTGCGCGTATGCGCGGGGGGAGGCCATTGCATTATGGGTGTGGGCACGTGCGCGCCCTTTTGGCACCAGAGCAAAAAAAGGTTCGCCATCACTGTTTTAGGTTATTCCTATTTTTTCTTCTTTTGGTTTACTTTGGATGTTCTGGAGGACTTTATTCCATTGTTGTTTTGATGGGGAAATCACATTGTCCCCACAAAGACCTCCTTTTCATCCAAGTCAGTGGTTCCCAAAGTGGGCGGTACCGTCCCCTGGGGGGCGGTGGGATGACTTAGGGGGCGGTAAGAGGCAAGGGTGGTGGCAGGGGGGCGCTAAGACGGGCAAGGGGGGCGGCAGGTGGTTCGCCATACCGGTAGCGACAGCTGGCTAGCCTACTGCCTTCCCCGCAGCCCTGCCATGCTTGGCGGCCTTCCACGCAGCCTTCCTGGCGGTCCCCCACGCCCGCTTGCCTTACGAGGTCGGCGTCCAGCCCAGCCCGGCCCAGCCAGTGGGTGGGCGGGTGGCCATTGGAAATGCAGATGCTGAGAGGGGCTGCTGCACATGCGCCCGCCCCGTTTCTGCAAAGGCAGAAGCCCCCCCCCTTTGCAGGGCGATCCAAATAGGTGAGGGGGATGCTGCCCCCGCCAGCCCAGAGACCGCTTTCCCGGACGGCACATGACAGGGGACGCGATGCTGCTGCCCCCGCCCCTCTCACTTTCCCGGCTTCAGCTCCGGGACCTTTGCGGGCCGGGAAGCGTCCATAGGTGCACGCCCCGACGCTTCCCGGCCCGCAAAGGTCCCGGAACCGAAGCCGGGAGAGCGAGAGGGGCGGGGGTGGCGGCAACCGCGCTCCGGCAGCGTTGTGTCCCCTGTCATGTGCCGTACGGGAGTGCGGTCTCCGGGCTGGCGGGGGCTTTTGCGGCGCCGGCTGGGCCCACGCGCTCCCGTGAAAGAAAGAAAGATGTTAGGAAGGAAGAAAGACAGACAGAAAGAAAGGAAAGAAAGAAAGATGGAAGGAAGGAAAAAAGACAGACAGACAGAAAGAAAGAAAGATGGTAGGAAGGAAGGAAGACAGAAAGACAGAAAGAGAAAGAAAGAAAGAAAGAAAGAAAGAAAGAAAGAAAGAAAGAAAGAAAGAAAGAAAGAAAGAAAGAAAGAAAGAAAGAA
>QLTV01003971.1:514000-556520 GCA_003457575.1 Thermophis baileyi
AGATTTCTTTTCAGGTGGGGAGGGGGGAGTAGAACTCCTTAGCATCAGAGCTTGTTAATATTAATATAAGAAATACTCAAGCTGCGATGGTCATTTTGAAAAATCCTTTCTTAGTGAGCACCTAGAAGCCAAGAGGAACATACGTGGCAAATTTCAAGTTTGTAGGCTTTACGGTTCTGGAGATTTCGTGATTAATGTGTGAGTGGTTTTCACTTTTATATATATAGATAAGAACAATCACCATTATATAAGTATTGTATTTTATTATACTTTTTAGTATTAAAATGTATTATTAATACATTTTAGCATTAAAAATATTTTTTTTTTCTTAATCATATCACTGAGCAATTTGCAAGCTAGGTAAGTTTGTGGAAATGAAATGAAATATAGACTTTAAATAAAAATGTGACTATGCTGTTTTCTTTAAAATCATTGCAGAGTGTAGCATAGAGACATTTAATGTTTGCGGATACAATGGTGATGAAAAAATGGTTTTGCAACCAGTCCTCAGATTTATGATTTTTGCAGGTCTGTAAAACAAAGACAAGCTGAAGCAAGATTGTAAGCAGAGTTCATTTAGTGACCACTTTGCTTAAGGACTGAGTTGCTGGTCCCAGTAGTGATAGTTATATGAGGACGTTGTAGTTGTCAAGAAACATGATTTGCTTTGTTCACATTTGCTTTCATTGCCTTTGATTTTTGTAGATTACAATAAAAAAAGAACTTCCTGGTGATAACCAATTTACTGACTGGTTGCTAGTTTTGTAGAAGCAAGTTGAAATTTGGTTTCATTTTATAGCCGGAATGAAGAAATGTTCTTGGAAGATAAATAGTATTGAGCTGCACAATGATGCAGTGATAAACAAATGTTCTTGGCATCTAGTGGGGAAAAATATCTAAGAGGGACAAGATTTAGGTTAGGAGCACTTTGTTTTTCCCACCTTGTTCTTAAATATTATCCTTCAAACTCTTTGTTAACTAACCATGCCATATTAAAAGAAAAATGGAACATTGGTGCCTTCATGGCAAGAGTAAATTATATTGAATATAGTTGTTCTTAAGTGCTTGAATTATTGTGTTATAGTCCTAAAGAGAAATGAGTGTCAGCTAGAAATAGAAGTTCAGAAAAGACACAGAAGAAGTATTTAATTCTGTTAATGCCATTAAAAGAAGAAATGTCATTTAAAAGTATATGTGGGCATTTTGTACATGTTTTGCAGTGCAATTTGTATTACTACTACTATATGTTTAGGATAAGCTATTAAGTGAATACCACTGAAAATATGCAAGAGTCAGCTGTTTAACATTAACCTATATATTGGAAAAGAAAAACTATAGTTCCTGTTCTTGATTCAGCACCTTCAGCCAAATCAGGGCATAGAAAAAATTAAATCATAAATTAAACTCAGTAAATTAAATTCATTCTCCAGGTCTGTGTCAGTGTCTTTTAATTCTTTGCAAAATTTGAATTGTTTAAACACAATGTGCTGTTATTTTTAAGAAAATTGATATGATTAAATCTATTACAGCCATTGAAAACAAAGATTAAGAAAAAAGTTGATTCTCCTCCTGATATTTTTTTCTTCGGACTAATAGAAACATTTATACACAAAATTAAGCTATTATTACCAATGTCCCAAGATTATTATTTTTTAAATCCACAAATGATTGCCTCTTTAAAACGAAAGTTCTTGCACAATGCCACTCTGGTGTGAAACAACAACAAAGTAAGCACCAAAACAACAGAAATAAAAACATGTAGGAGGCCAATCTCATACAAACTAACAATTAATAAAAATTGGTTCACCTTATAGCCTGGTCAAATGCCTATAGGTATAACTCACATTTTCAATGCTTTACAGAAGGATTATTGGGGGGGGGGAGTTTAGTTATTCTACGCAGTCGGCACAAAATATTTTCTATTTGGATCTCTGATTACTTTTGATCAAACCATTAGGAACATTTCTTGTAGACATGCATAGGGTTTGGCTGTAAAAATTAAATCAGAAATGATTACGTAATGGCGTAGAAGGCATGACTCTTTAGATAGCATTGCTTAATAGAAGGACACATCTTATGCCATTCTTGTCAGATTTTGGAAAGGGCAGAAAGAATTGGAGATAACCAATCCTGCAAATAGATTGGCTCTGTGCCATGAAGAGTTTTGTAAGTAATAACCAACTCCTTGCATTGCACCCAGAAGCATTAGAGACTCGGTGTTCATTTATATTACTGAAGAGTTCTATTCTTGGTTTCATTTGACTTAAAAAAATACACTGTGCATCTCTTACACTGAGGCCTACAATATTTTATGATTATGGTATGTTTCTTTAAGGATAATGATTTTCATTGGAAAATACAGCATAAATAATTTATAATTTCCTGATTATTTCCATGATTTATGATGTCCATATTGTATAATTGCTTTTAACCAAGATGGCACTTTTAGCATGAAATATTAGCTGACATTTGGGGTAGAAGATATGGCACTGAATAAAGAATAGAATATGTATTTGAGAATCTTAGAAAGAAAAAGTGTCTTCTGTGCAGCATTTTTAACAGATCCCATTGGACATATCTGTGCCAAATTCTAGCATTACAACCCACCTAATTTGCTCCACAAACTTAATGGTATTAAAGGAATAAGCTTCTGTCTCACAGTTAGGAAAAATATGGATAGATAGTCTATGCCAGGGGTGTCAAACTGAAGGCCCGGGGTACTTAGATCTGGCCCGCAGGGCCGTCCTGGAAACAGCGAAGGACCAGCCCGTGGTGCCTCTGCCAGCCAAAACGGAGCTCAGGAGGGAGCTCCATTTTTGCTGGCAGAGGGTTGCAGGAGGCCGTGGCAGCCGAAAACAGAGCTCGGGAGCCTGTTTTCACTGGCAGAGCACTCAGGCCACAACAGGTGCCCCTGACACAAGTGACGTCAAGCTGGCCATGCCCACCCCAGCCCGCCAAGGTCAAACACAACCCTGATACGGCTCTCAATGAAATCGAGTTTGACACATTTGGTCTATGCTATACATGGACCTCCTTATCGCTTTCCAGAGACCCCTTTCTCAGTAAAGCAGAAGTAAAAATTAACATATTTGAAAGAATATTGACAATAACCTGAGCATTTCAGTTATTGCAGCAAGAACAAAATCCTACATTCAGTATTACTAGCACAGATAGTAGAATGTGTTGGATTTTAGTTATGTGGTACAGTATTCAGAATCAGATCTATTCTGTGACAAAAAGAAGGGGGAACATTATTTTTATACCATTCCTGGGGGTCATTTACAGTCAAAAAAACCCCAAAAAACTACTCTGGAAGTTTGAGAAACTGTTGGATATGCACGCTTCAATGGGAAATCAGAACTTCAGAGGGAAAGCACAATTGAGTAATACTGCTATCTCACTTACTTTAGCAGCTTAACTACATCTTAGTTCACCCAGTCTATATCCTTTGAATATATGATGGCGCCCAGCAATCATGTAAATTATGGATATTTCATTGATGTCTAGTATTCAAGATTTTTGATAATTATTTAGTTTGATTTGTTCGATTTATAATGCTGTCATTCAATACCTTAATCATGGTTAAGATAACTGGCTGCCTTAGATCTACTGGATGCATTTTTCATTCTCATTTGGGGAAAGCTATAATAAGTTTTAAGATCTGGTTTAATTTTGTAGATAGGCACTATATATAGATATTCTTGAGTCAGTAAGTTGAATTGTTTTTGTTTTTTTCTCTGAGGTAAATACATGCAAATGATGAACATTTTGAAGCCCATTGCATTTGATGTGATTCACTTTATGTCACAGCTTTTTGACTACTACATGTATGCAATATATACATTTTTTGGCCGAAATAACACAGTAAGTAAATATAAATATACAATTAGTAATTTTGAGCACATTATAAATGGAAAATAATGGAATTAGTTGTAGCTGGCATGGTATATTGCTTGTGAAATATTACGAAGACTGTGGAAGTGTTTTTCTTACTTTGCTTTTTAAGAGTACTTTCCCCCCCCCCAAAAATGTTTCTATGCAGTCTATGTAATCAAAGAATGAGGCTTTTGTAATTTGAGCATTGATGAAGAAGAGACATTATAAGGTATTCTGAAATAGTTTTTGGGTTAATTATTTTTCAAATTTTATGGGCCTTAAACCTGATGCCTCTTAGTTTGCCTATATAAAGATGATAGAAGGTAATAAGTACAATGTAATATATCAGTTCTGAAAGGGAATGCTTTCAAACCAATGGAAATATTTTATTTGGGACTGATGCTGTATTGTTATGTTTTGAAAAAAATTTCCTGGAAGAATAAAAATAAGAAGTGAATGGTGTCACATGTTCATTGATTCCAAATATAATGAAAAATTCAAACAAACTTCAGGTTAGGTGTACTTCCTTCCCATATCTCAGTGACTTTGTTGCAAAGATCCTGCCTTATATTATGCTAATGTTGATAATTACATCTGAATAAAAGTCTGACTTAATGATTAGCATTTGGAAATAGATTAGTTACTATTAAAGTAGTTATTTGTGCAGTTATCTCAATATAGTACCATGAAGATCATGGTACTAGCTATATAATTTTGTGCTCTATACATTTGGATAAAATACTGCCAAAGATTGATAAGCTGACTGTAGCTATGTCATATATTTCATATCTTCCATATGTCACTTATTTAGAAGTTATAAGTCTAAAATATATGGCCAAACATCAATACAAACAAATTGAGAATATTTCCCATTTTTGAGCAGCTGCAAAATTAATATAGGTGGTCTCACATAACGACTTGACAATTGGGCTTGAAACTTCATCATTAAGCAACGTACTCATTAAGTGAAGCATCACATGGTTGCCCCTTATGAGGTCAGCTCTGCTGTGATTGTTAAGTGATTCACCCACAGTCATTAAGTGCAACAACACATGACCATGTCTTGTGACTTACTGCCAACTTCCCAATCGATTTTGCTTCTCAAAAGCTGACTAAGGTCACAAATAGTGATCACATAACCATGGGACACTGCGATATCATAATTGCAAACTGGTTGCCAAAAGCCTGAACCGCAATTGTGTGACCAGGGGATACTGCAACAACCCTAAGTTTGAGTCTTTATGACTGGTTATAAAGCTACATTTTTGGCACCAGTGTAAATTTGATTGGTCGCTAAACAAGGCAGTAACTAACTAAGTACGATCCATACCAATGAATCAAAATCGGCTTAACTCTTCCATAATCCTGTTGTTAATTGACACTTTTCTTGGAAACTTGAAAATCTGCATTATAAAAAGTTGGTGATCAGAGAGTATGACAAGAGATGTTGCTGAGTAGTAATTCTTCGATCTGATTTGCATTCATTTGGGTTTTTCTATGCCTCAAAGTATAAACATACTGAAGCAATATAAACAATACTGATTACTATCTTCCAAATCAGTAGATAATTCTTATGTCAATATTAATTGTATGTAGTTATTTTATAGTACAGAGATTAATTCATATTTTTTTATTTTTGGATAGGATTGGTGAATTAATTAATTTCATGTTTCAGCAATTTCATTGGGGGGGGCATTGGTTATGAAGAGCATGTCTGTGGCAGTAGGTATGAACAAATTGAAAAGTATCTTGTATTTATTTATCTTTCGCCCAAGGCTTCTTACTTAAAATTCCCTCTCATTTCTAGTTTGAATCAACAGGACTCGGACTTAGCAGCAGTAGGCTTCGTACCACCTTGAATAGAATCCAGGAAAGCTTGATTGATCTGGTAAGTCACAGGATTTTGCTAGAATTTTTGCAAGAGGATTAAAATGGAAAGATTCATGTACCCTCAAATTTATCTTGAGAAAATATGGGGATTTAAGATATATTTTGTATCTAACAGAACAATTTTAAGGATTGCTGAAAATGTATGTTACCTTCCCCTTCATTCTATTTAGGCAAGTAGAATTAATTTAATCCTTTCTCTGTATTTTGCTGTCATGAACAAAATAAACTTGTAATGAAGTTGCTGTGCTGTAGTGCATGTTCTTGGGTGGAAAAACACCACAATGTAGCTTCTTGCACAAATTGAACTAAATGTAGCATGCAACAATTCTTTTGCAATAAATATTGTGTTGTACGGCTTTAAATTTTCTACCAATGTTGTTTATAACATGGCTTTAAAACAATTTCAGAATACCTTAATATTATTTTTAAAAATTGCAGATGGAAGAAGACAGTTTTATGTGTCAGACTGGTCACAGAACGTCTATGAATACGAAAGAGCAATGACAATAGAAAAGTCCTGTTCTTGAATTCTCTCAAAATTGCACCATCAATTTATACTTTCGTGGATTGATTTAGTTACTCAGTGAGGCTTAGTTAGTTTCTTTGATAGGAAGCTCTTCTGTTACATGGTAATGATTAGTGTAACAGTGTCCATCACAGTTGAAGTTTAATTGCATTTTAGTGACAGAATAATATTTTTCCCTTATTCTGTGAATTTGTCATTATAGCCTTCTCTTACCACAAGCTGTTAGCCATAATGACTGATGCCATTTTATTTATATATATAAGTAAAACATCTAGGAAATAACACACATATAGACCACAGCTAGGGTAACAACAAACTGATTAATATCAAATCAACATAATAATTGTATAACTTCAGCTGTATCTCCTGATTCCCAATGCTCAGTGACAGAACCGTATATTTAAGGCCTTGCAAAAGGCTTAAAGGTAAGAGCCATCTTATCTCTGGAATAATGGTACTCTGAAGAGCAGTCACTGAGACATTGTTATATTATTGTTCTTTTTCTTTTCATTTTCTGTTGCTTTTCTAGTTTTTTCTATGTTTTGTATTAATAAAACTATTTTTCTTTAAAAATACAATATACAGAAGTAATACAAAGTGGAAATAAAATATGGCATATTGAACTGTAATGTTGCATTTTAAATATCTGGCAAAATAAAGTCCACTTTTTTCTAATTCTAAAAAAGTGGTAAAATTAGTGATAGGCAACCGTTTCTATGAAAGGATTTCACAAGTGAAATGGAATCTTGAGGAAAGTATCACACTTTTCTGGGCTTAAATGGTATGGGACATGAAATAGACTCTGTACAGTTGACCTTTGTCCAAAAGATGGATCAAGATGTTTAGAGGCGCTGTGGCAGAAATAGTTAACTACAATAGAAGGAACAATGAGATTTGAGAGATTGTTCTCCTTTTATCTCAAGACTTCCCAAAACATTCCAAAGTAGATTGTTTTAAGTGAGCAGGTTGCAGCTATCAACTGCTCCATGTACTTGAAAGCTATAGCGCACGGTCCCCTTGATGATATCCCCTCTCTTTTTAATGGAATTAATTAGGTGAGTATTAATGAATCCTTTTAACGAGAAAAATAATAAATATAACAATAAAATCAGGAACATCTTACTTTGGGCTATTAATAACAGTTCCCTCACTAGTTTTCACTGCTATTTATTGAAAAGATGACTGAAAAGGGCCTCATAAATTGAGTTCATATTCTAGATGGAAAAAGTATAGAATTGTTGAAAGTAGGTACCTATTTTGCCTTGCATTTAATTTTCCTTTTCTTATAAAGGAGATTGTTGCCATTTGGAAAAGGGGTTTTATTAAAAAGTATATGTTCTAATGATCTCTGATAATTCCCAGATTTTTTAATAATAATAAATAAAATAGTTTATAAATTGCTGAGATGGGGTACACTGCATTAAGCAGGAGTACAAATTTTGGGTGGTCTCTCTAATAGTCATTTTGTTCAAAGAGAGCTCTGGGGCTGCTGAAAAGGAGCTGAAGACATGTATAGTCCTAATGTGGCAAGTACATCCATAGGGGAGTTGTGAACATCAATATGATGTTCACAATTGTGCTTTCAAAGTCCAACCATGATAGTGTAACTGTATTTTGGAATTGTAGCCACCGTGTAGGGTTTATTAACAACACTCCATTTTCCCCTTTCTCCAAAACCAGGAAAGGTTTTGGAATCATATATATATGTAGATAAACACCAATCGAAGATAAATCAGACTGGAAATCCAGAGGAAAATTTTAAAGAAGATAAATATGTTAGATTTTTGACAGCACTTGCTAACAGAACAAAAAATTTTACTGTTATAAATCCATGTATTTCAGATTGCAGTATAAAACATGGTAACAGTCCATGTCTTTTCCCTTCATTAAGCTATTCTAGTTTAAGGACTAGAAGAGCTGCAACAGGAGACTATCATATTCCTTGCAAACTAAATAAGTCCTACATAATCCCACCTCCCCCGGTCTCTCTCAAAAAGAGTTGAGTAAGGAAATGACTGCTTTTTCACTGTGATCCTTGAACAATAATGGTGAACCTCTTAAACTCGGCATGTCAAAAATTAAGAAAATACCTGCCATCTCTCTCCCCCCCACACATACACAAACATACACGAAAAACAATTCATCACAAATGTTAATAAAATAAATCATTTAAATTTATTAATAAATAAATAAATACTTTATATTTACTACGTAAAATTGTAAATATTTTTCAAAATGCCTATCTAAGCAGCTCTGGCTTGGAAACTTTGGAGAATGTCCTTGTGTGGCCTTGCAGTCTCCAAAAAGAGTGGGAAAACATGCCCCATTCTCACATGCTTTTTGGAGGTTCCAGAGTTCACTCACGCATGACTTCCAGAGGGCCCAGAGGCCTTGGGGTGTCACCAAAAATGGCATGAAAACAATCTTTTCCTCAGGTTAGCTGCACAAATATTTTCAGGGAAGATGAAGTAGAATTCTTTCTAAATCTGTATTTGCTTTCCTTAGGAAAGATTTCCTAAAAGAAAGCTTAAGGTTTTAAACTGGTAAGTGTTTCATTCAGAAGCTGCTTAAGTTTGTATTCTTTATATCCTCTTCTTTTTTAAAACCATCTAAATGATAATCTCCATAAGATATTTCCAGAGTGTGTTTGTGCTAAATACACATAAAGTCATTCTGCTCATGCACAGTTTATTTCTAAGCCCATACAAAAATGAAAGGAGTTAATTGGACTAGCTAAGAGAGAAAAGTAGACTTCCCAAGAGAAAAAAAGATTGGCTCTGGCTTTGAAACATGTGATGTAAAATCTTGTTGTTGTCATTTAATTTGTGCTTACTAATATGGACTTACATCATTTATATTTACAGGAGAAAATTATTCATACTAGATAGAAATTTGAATATTTTGCAAAAATCTAGAAGAAATGTTTTATACTCACCTTAGTATACTAACCTTTATAAACTAATCTTATATTGTTTTGAGTCTACATGTGTTGAGTATGGACTCAGGTCCTAGAAAACTTACAGAATTTACAGCCAAACTTAATTTTGCCAGTGTGGCTAGGATTTCTTTAATTTATGTTTCAAAACCTCTGAAGGGTAGAAAGTAGAGAAAGCTTTAAATAAACTTGCATTAGTGAGAAACTATTCCATAAATCACCTTTAATTTGCAGCTATATATCTGCACAGTTATACCTCTACTGGGAAGGAAAGTCTATGCTATTGTAGCCATAGATTCTTAACTTCCCTTAAGAATCTGCTGAATTAGCAGACATTGAATGAAAGTGGGTGATCTTACCTGTGCTCCTTTTTCTGGGTGGGAAACATACAGTATATACAGAGAAGTAAAGTGAATGGTTATTAGGACTGGTGTCATTGGAGAACAGTTTTCTTTAGGAGTTCAGAAACAGTTCTTTGATGATAATCATGTACAGGACCATTTGAGCATAAAGGCCATTTGTGTCATAGTTTATAAGGGAACAGAAGTAGTGTCATGGTTGGCAGGTTGTCCCCCTCATCCTTGCAGAACAAGTTACCTTCCCCTATAGATGGATGGGTGAGCACAAATCATGGTTACCCAGGGACCGATTTAAGCTCTCACCTACTTAAACTGAATCAAGTAAATGTGGTGAATGATCATGCTTAAAATCTATAACTTTTTATTATTTGAAAAAGATTGTGTTATATTCTATAAGAAGATTGCGTAGAGATAATTTTTGTATTCAGCCATACTTTAACCTGAGCAACCCTATACAAAGAAGTACATCTCTTTTATNATTGTTAAAAGGTTTAATAAATGATCAGCTAGGGTTTACATGAGTTCTCAGTTTCTAATCTGTGTACTGTAGCAGTTTTAATAATGCAGTTGGTCAGAAAGGTAACAACTAGACGTCATTAGCAAAGAAAGATTTCTCAGAAATTAAGGAATAGAATGGATAAAGAAGATTGCTTGAAGTCTTAGACCTTTCATATAAACAAATCATCTTTAAAAGCCTCAACTACTTTTCAGGCTTTTAAAGATGATTTGTTTATATGAAATGGTCTAAGACTTCAAGCAATCTTCTTTATCCATTCTATTCCTTAATTTCTGAGAAATCTTTCTTTGGTAATGACGTCTAGCTGTTACCTTTTTGACCAACTGCATTTTAGATGACTTCCTGCACTGTGCTGACTTTGAATGGTTCTATTAAGTTTAATGTGGGTAATTTTGCTTTAAATAAGGCAAGTTCTTAAGCCGTTGTGTAAGAAGCAAAAAAAAAAAAAAAGTAATCAGTTGCATCAAATAGCAAATTTCCCCCTTTTTCAGTTATGATTTAAGAGTTTGACATTGCTTTAAAATTATTGCTGTAGAATTAATTAAAACAAACATGAAGATCATATGTGTGCAACGGAAGGGTTCAGCATTTACTTCTCAACAATAATAGGATAAGAACCACATAAATCTACTAATGAACATTTTAAAGGTAGCTAAGGAAATTAAATCAGCTCTTGGGTGTTAGCTTTTTAACTGTTTTTCTGGATCTGAAAAGCTATCGTTAGGGTCCAGTGTATTTGATCAGCTCTATCATGTCTTGCACAGTATATGTGGAAAAGAGAAGGTATTTTCTACAAAATGTTGGAATTGAGAATATATCTTGACTGAATATAATTAGGATTTTGCAAGGTAATGGGTTGCCTTCTTTTCATATTTGACAGAAAGATTTAGAGAAGGGAAAAATACCTTTTTACTTCTTCCTGCAAAAACCAAGACAACGACCTGTTATATAATTTAAATTGTTACAGAAATGGAGGGCCAAATTATATATTAATTCCTTTGTGTTACTTGCCTTTGAAGACAGATTTTTCTCTCCAGGAATGGGAATATTGTGAAATGGCTTAATTTTTCCATATGGAAAACTAAGATAATAATATCTGTCTCTTGGTGAGCCCAGTAAGCTGCTAGGGCAGGTTTTTCTAGATTAAGGAGTAGGGGGTAGAGTGGGAGTAATTTATTTACTTGTTTGTTTTATTAAATTTTTATCCTGCTTTATTATTTAAGTAATCCAACATACATAATACTTCTTCCTCCTATTTTCTCCACAACAACTGTCCTTTTAGGTGGGTTGGGCTAAGAGAAGAGCCCAAGGAATTTAACCGGCTTTCATACATAAGAAGGGACTAGAATTCACAGTCTCCTGGTTTCTGGGCCAGCATCTTAACCACTATACCAAAGCGGCTATTTGTTTGCCTCTCATCTTTTGCTGCGGAAGAAAAGATTGTATTGTATTTCCAGTGTAGGCTGTGCATGTGAGTGTGTGCACGTGTGTCCGCTTATTAAGATGATGAGAAATTTGAATATTTGAGGAAAAGAAGCTGTTCAACAAGTCCATTTGTGTGTCCAGTAGAAAAGATTGCATATTTTAATAGAACGATCCATGATATCTTCCTCCTACATAGGAATCTAAATATAGGAAACACTAATGTGCAAAATCTGTTGAGAACTGATACATATCTTTGTGAATGTGCACTGGCAGTTGCTCAAAAATATTTTTTTTTCCCTAAGCAGTAAGAATAGCAATAGCACTTAGACTTATATACCGCTTCACAGTGCTTTACAGCCCTCTCTAAGCAGTTTACAGAGTCAGCATATTGACCCCAACAATCTGGGTCCTCATTTTACCCACCTCGGAAGGATGGAAGGCTGAGTCAACCTTGAGCCGGTGAGATTTGAGCCGCCGAACTGCAGCTAGCAGTCAGCTGAAGTAGCCTGCAGTACTGCACTCTAACCACTGCGCCACCTTGGCTCTAGAGGAAGAAGAAAATGCAAGAAAGAAGTTTCACTCTTTTGAGTACGGGAATTACAGTAATTGAGACCAGGAAACAATCGCTTTCTTTTTTGCTTTTTAAGACTTTTTGTGTGTGTCTACCTGCTTTTTGGCGTCTTAAACAAGACTTTTTCATTGGTAGATTGAAATAAGGACCCAGAGTGTTGGGGGCAATATGCTGACTCTGTAAACCGCTTAGAGAGGGCTGTAGAGCACTGTGAAGCAGTATATAAGTCTAAGTGCTATTGCTATTGCAGACCTATACAATGATCCTTTAAAGCAGGGGTGAAATCCAGCAGGTTCTGACAGGTTCTGGAGAACCGGTAGCGGAAATTTTGAGTAGTTCGGAGAACTGGTAGCGGAAATTTTGAGTAGTTCGGAGAACTGGCAAATACCACCTCTGGCTGGCCCCAGAGTGGGGTGGGAATGGAGATTTTGCAATATCCTTCCCTCAGGAGTGGGGAAGGAATGGGGATTTTGCAGTATCCTTCCCCTGGAGTGGGGTGGGAATGGAGATTTTGCAGTATCCTTCCCCTGCCACGCCCACCAAGCCACACCACGCCCACCAAGCCACGCCCACAGAACCGGTAGTAAAAAAAATTGGATTTCACCACATTTTGAAACAAAATGTCTTCAAGGGTCAAAAGTGTTTGTTGGATATGATTAGTATGCTAGATCAAAGGATTACCATGTTTTGATGGGAACCCAAGAACATTTTATTCACTTCTTTCTTTATTTGTATCCTGCCCTTATGCCAACTTGCAACATCATAGCTAGGTGGCAGGACATATCCTTCTGCTCAGATATTTTGATCAAAAGCAGGACTTTCTGAGGCCTAGCATGTTGGATCAAACAACCCTAAATTGTTTGAGATGTGATTCTTTTATTCACAGATGTTTTCCTTCTCTTCTTTTGTGCCCCGATAACAAATTTCTTCTTAATTTTCTTCTTCCAAATTTTGTGGCTTCACCCTCTTCGATTGGTCACATGAGGATTCTTGACTGATTATGAATCACACAGTATGGAATGGTTTTGTTGTAGTACAAACTAGTGATATTTATGCCTGTGATGATTTCCCCGAAGACAATTGGTACCAGTTCAGAAATCATTGTCCTCTTTGCAAATAGGTGAACAGTTTTGCCTCTTTCAGTGAGATTATAAAACAAACAGCAACAAAACAAGCACATAGGAGAGTGTTTCAGTACTGATGAAAGTACTTCTGAACTACCATGTAACCTCTGAGTTACAACGTTTTATACTGGTTGTGTTTTGAATTAAAGTTTATAATGGTTTATTTACTGGATGTCTATGGTTTCCAAATGCTAAATGTCATTAGTGAGGAATTACCCAACCAATAATTTGGCATCCTCCAGGATGTTTTGTTCTGTGCAATGAGATGAGAGAGAGTCTTTCCCAGCAGTGCACTGGAAAAAAATCCTTAAAATCGCAGAATTGTAAAGTTGGAAGGGCCATTTAGGCCATCAAATCCAATCTCTTGTTCACTGCAGGCTTTCAGAGTTAAATATCTCCCATACAAGGATGGGTTCTAACTTACCTCGCTGCCGGTTTGCTTCCTCCCGCGCCGCATGGCCGCGTCTCGTGGGCGCACATGCGCAATGCGCATGTGCAGTGCTGAAAAATAGATTTTTTTAAAAAAAGCCAAAAACAAGTTGGAGATGCATGCGCAGTGCCGGAAACTTGGCTTCTGCGCATGCGCAGAAGAAAATGGACACTTTTTGCCAAGATCTGTAAGTAAATGCCAGAAAAAAAAAAAAAAAAAAAGGCAAATCACAGTTACATGATCATGGATTGCTACAAATGGCTGTGAAGGTGAGCCAGTTGCCAATGAAATCATGTGAACACACAGGGTGGTGGCAAGGGGTGGGTTCTAACTTACCTCGCTGCCGGTTCGCTTCCACCCGCGCCATGTGGGTGCGAGTGCACTTTGCGCATTCCCCAAAAATTAAAAAAAAAAAAAAAAGCTGAAAACAAGATGGTGACGCATGCGCAGTGCTGGAAACTTGGCTTCTGCGCATGCGCAGAAGAAAAAAAAAGGAAAAAATAAAAAAAAAGGAAAAAAAGATGGTGGCGCCTACGGACCGGCACCAACAGAACTGGTTCTGTGACGTCACCAGCGGGTCACTACCGGTTCTGGCGAACCGGGAGGAACCCACCTCTGCTCCCATAGATGACTATCTAGCCTCCATTTAAACATGTTCAGTAAAAGGGAGCGCACCATAGCTCTCAAGTTTCCTGTTGCACTCAGTTCTGAATATGAACTGTATTTCCATTTAATTGTCAATATAGATAATGATTCTCAGAATCTTCCTACATTGCATATAGTATAGGTTATATTTTCAATTATCTAGAATATTTTATGAGAAAGCATTATTTATTTTTCCTGAAGTTTTTCTTTCTGCAACCCTAATTTAAGCATAGGAATTGATTAATCCCTAAAAGTGCATTTATTTTTTAGAGCAATAAAGGAGTTCCCAATGACTGTGATGTATAAATTCTAATTAGGCTCTCGTGACCCTCACTGAAATACTATAAAAGTATGGCCTCAGAGGAAATAAGAATGTTCTACTCAATGAAACAAAATTTCTATATACTATGCTCATAAAATGCATCAGAATCATGGGTTAGAAGATATCATTGTTATTTATAAAAGAACGTTCAGGGCTGAAGATACTGTATGTAATGTGACGTTTCTGTCAGAAGAAGTAAATATGCTAACTTATGCCCTGGAAATGCAGAGTTTATTATTAATTATGCTAGCTCAGGACTACTGAAGAGTATTGATGATTGTCTTCATATTATCTGACTATTGCCTTAATTAAGTTCATTTGATTATATTTCCAGTCAATGTAATTTCTTTCCCATCCTTTCCTACCCTACTTCTTTTGTAGGATGTGTCCTCTGATGCTGCTGGAACATTGACTGCTGTTGAAGAAAGAAAGGAAAAAGTTCCAATGCCACATCTAAGTCATCTTGTAGTCTTGACATCCAGCAACAGTCTTTATGGCTTGGCAGAGAGAGTGGTAGCCACAGAATCCTTGTACGTTAAGAATACTCAAAAGTGTTTCTGCTTCTTAAAATCAATTGCAAGATATATTATAAATTAACTTAGGCATCTATTAATAAATAAAACTGCAGCAGGATAAAGTAAAGTCTGCCAACATTTTCCTGGCCCACCTCAGAAAAACTTCTATACCTGAAAGGTACCAGAGATGGAGAATGTTAGCATACAGCCACTTGTTTTTTTAATTTGATTAATTCCTCCTTATATCTAACAAAGGCATGGCACTGCCCTTCGAGACCATTTAAAAGTTACAGATGGTCCAGAGCACAATGGCACATAAAGTATTGGGTATCCATAGATTTGCCCATGTTAAACCTTTGTTGTGCAATGTTCACTGGCTCCTGGTTTTCTACTGGGTGCAATTCAAGGTGCTGGTTATTGCCTTTCTCTAAGAATATCCACTTGTTCCACTACAGGGGTGTCAAACTCAAATCTTAAATCTGGGCCGCGGGGCCAGCCTCAAAATAGCAAAGGACCAGCCCGTGGTACCTCTGGCAGCCAAAACAGGGTGCCCCATTTTCGGCCTGGATGGTCTCCTGCAGCACTCTGCTGGCCAAAATGGTGCACGGGGAGGGTGCGTGCGGGGGCCCCGTGCCCCGTTTTGGCTGGCAAAGTGCTGCAGGAGGCCGTCTAGGCCGAAAATGGGGTGCGGGGGCAGCGCGTGGCTCCCCTATGCCCCATTTTGGCCGGCAGGATGCTGCAAGAGGCGTGTCCCCCCCCCCGGCCTGGCCTGCGGAGGAGAACTACAATGCTGATCCAGCCCTCGAAGAAATCCAGTTTGACACCCCTGTTTCACTAGATCAGATAGGATGGGCATGCTTCTGGTCCTCTCCCTGAAGTTTTGCCATCCAGTGGACCTAAAAACCTGCTTTTTGCATGGAAGCTCCTACCTTGTAAAACACCCTTCTGCCAGCGATCCCAGCCTTTTAGCCTTTCAAAGGGTGTTAAGATGTAGCTTTTTTTACTGAGGTGCTGGGATTGGAAGGCATGGAAGGAGAGTAGCAGTGTCTGCTATGGGGGCATCCCAAGTGGGATGACTACAGCACAGGGTTTTTGTTTTTAGCTTTATTGATTTTATGATTGTTTTACTTATTGATGTTATGGTTTTTGTAAACCGCCCAGAGTTGCTTAAGATGGGCAGCCATATAAATGATTTGAATAAGTAAGTAACTGCAGATACAATATTGATAGGCACCCATTCTAAATAGGCCCATTATCTGTCAGGTGCAAAACAGTCAGATTTTGATCTTAGTAACTTTTCTGTATTAATTAATTAATTAAACATATTTATATAGCTACCCAACTCACACATAGGTGACGTGAGGTGACTTACAATTTTTTTAAAAAATCTATCAAATAATAAATCCCAATTAAAAAACCCCACCCCATCCCTGTTTTGTTTTTTAGAGTATTTTTGGCTGAACAATTTGAGTTCCTCCAGTCCCATCTTGATGCTGTAATGCCTCCAGCCAAGAAGCCTTTTCTTCAACAGTTCTACTCACAGGTCAGGATTCTGAATACATTTTATTTTATTTTTGTAATTTTGAGTGTTATTTATTAGTTTTGTAAAGAAGCACCTTTAAATGCCTAACAATAATTAGTGCCATTTACTTAATGCATTCTAGTTCTTAATGTAATTACTGCAATAGAATTTGAAAAAACTTTGTGTTTCAGACAGTTTCAACAGCCAGTGAACTACGTAAACCTATATACTGGATTGTAGCTGCTAAAGCAATTGATTATGAACAGATGTTACTTCAGATGGCAAATATGAAGTGGGATGTGAAAGAAATCATGTCACAACACAATATTTATGTCGATTCACTCTTAAAAGTAAGTATATTTTTAATTGCTTCACACTTAAATGTTCCTAACTAAGAGGTAGATTATTAATGTAAAAGCTTTGTTCCATGTTGAAAGCAATACATTCTTCAGTAATTTGATTCCTTCAGTTTGCTTCATTTTTGTCTATCCATGTTTAAATAACATGGCAGCATATGGAAGGAAAGATTCTTACCAATGTTCAGTCTATGAATCTTAACAGAGATATTGTAATATTCTTTTAATTAGAACTACCAAGATGTGGTCCCACATAATAGTATAGAGAAAAAAACATACCATATCACTTATAATTTAATCAGTGCTGAGAAGATCAGATCCAATTACTACTGAAGTCAATAGCAATAGCACTTAGACTTATATACCGCTTTACAGTGCTTTACAGCCCTCTCTAAGCGGTTTACAGAGTCAGCATATTGCCCCCAACAATCTGGGTCCTCATTTTACCTGCCTCAAAAGGATGGAAGGCTAAGTCAACCTTGAGCTGGTGAGAATTGAAACTGCAGGCAGCCGGCACTCAGCAGAAGTAGCCTGCAGTACTGCATTCTAACTACTGCACCATCACAGTTCAATCTACTGCAATTTCCTTTTTGTCTGTCCATTTCAGCATGGGTTTCTCTGAGTCTGCTAAAGAATTATTTGCACGCTTACTTAAAAGTCCTAATACTTTAAGAGTGAAATCATGAGCATATGTATTCTGGAGTAAGGCTCAGTGATTTTGATTACTGAAAAATAAATATGCATAATTCTGTACTGTTTTTGTACCTTTCTGTTTGCATTGCTTGGCTAAAAGGCATGGACTTTGATTTGCCAAATAATCAGTGAAGTCTTGTCTTTCTGTCTGCCACATGTTCCTCCATTCATAATTTATAGTACCAAATAAGCTTTTATTCCCAGTGAATGTTTCCCATTTTAATGGTTAAGGAACACCCTTTGCTGTTGTTTGCATGAATGTTCTGAGCATTTCACACTAGAGTGGAGAATGCTGTGTGTATTCAACTCACTTCTGTATTCAGCTGGAGCTTTGAAGGAAAGTTGTAGCTACGTTAACATGAATATAAGTACAGTTTTCTCATAACCTGGGACATGAATAAAGGAGGATTCCAGGATATGTATTTGTATGACTCACAGGTTTAGCTGCCTTTTAAATCTTTCAGTTGAAAGATTGGAGAGAATAGAGAAGAAGGCTGTATGCATGTCTGGTTTTCCATCATGTTTGAAATCTTCTATACACTTAGACAAATACTTGAGGAGGATCGCACACCAAGCTAAAATAATAATAATAATAAAACCACTAGGTGAAAGTAGCCACAATATTACTTGGATTCCTATTACAACCACATGGTACCATAGCATACAAACCAAAGCCCTTCAAATCATCATAAGTAAACCAAAAGACCCAGAGGGGAAAAACAGGAATCATCTAACAACAAACATACAGTGTAAATTTGTAATAGCCACTATGTAGGGCCAACAGACAGAACGCTAGCAGAGCATATCCATTAATACCAACTAGCAGAAGACTTGATGAAAACTCCTTAATTTTATAACATGAACAGACTCAACCATAGTTTCAACTGGGAAATTGTGAGCATCTTAGATCAAGCCAAGTCCAAAAACACTAGAGTATTCCTGGAAACCTGGCACTCTTGACAAATTGGACATCAACAGGCACATAGACATAAACAACATCTATGTACCATTCAAAAGAGACAATCAAAAGAGCCAGAAAAGAAACAAAAAATCGGAAACAGCTCCTCATCAGCAATCAACATTCAGATGAGCAGAGATTAACACCAAGATTAACATTAAACCAATAATCAAGAAACAAAAATACTTCAATCAAGGAACTGACAAACAGTAAACAACAACCCAATCAAGGAATCACCAAGACCACTCCCATCAACACTGACAGGACAAACCATTAGAATATAAAATGAGAACAAACCCATTCCCTACTAGCACTGATGATGTTACCTAGTTTGGTAATGAAACATCTGCATGAAAACAACCCAATGAAGAGTTCACCAAGGACCCCACAATTCAACATTGAACTACAAATATTCTATTCTATTATATTCCTATTTATAATATAAAAATAGTTAGCAAATATAAATGCACATTTTGTAAAATTTAATATGGAACAGTAGCCTTGTGATCAGATTGGATTTTACTCTATTGGTCTCTTCAAAAGCCATTTGATCCTCGCATTTTCAGGATCTGCCCTATGATAATCAAGACCTCCTGCAATGGGCTTGGATGTTCTAGCTATTTTTCAGGCTGCAATTGTTTTGTTATTGTTCATATTTTAATACTGTATCTTCAGCAAGAAGCTTTGAGCCTTGTTGGATTAAGCACCTTAAAGAGCCGAGGTGGCGTAGTGGTTAGAGTGCAGTACTGCAGGCTACTTCAGCTGACTGCTAGCTGCAGTTCAGCGGTTCAAATCTCACCGGCTCAAGGTTGACTCAGCCTTCCATCCTTCTGAGGTGGGTAAAATGAGGACCCAGATTGTTGGGGGCAATATGCTGACTCTGTGAACCGCTTAGAGAGGGCTGTAAAGCACTATAAAGCGGTATATAAGTCTAAGTGCTATTGCTATTGCTAAGTGCTATACATTGTAATAAATAAATAGGTAAACTATGAGTAACTCTAGGTCAGTAGAATATGCATTTAATAGCTTGGATGCAGTTGGTGCAACCTCATTAGACGTAATCAATTTCATCAGTTATATGACCAGAATGTTTCCATACATAGATAATCAGCAGTTAATACATCATAAAACAGGTTTTCTTCATGACCCTTACTAACCTTCTTATCCAGAAACAGATTCATTCAATGAGAACTGAGATACACAAAGAGATGATAGGAGTCAGCCTTTTCAAACTTAGTTTTGAGATGTGTTGTAACTTCAACTCTTGAGACCAAAGCAGTGGTTCTCAACCTTCCTAATGCCGCGATCCCTGCCCCGCCGCTGTGACCCCCGCCCTGCCCCCTCCCCGCACGCGATGAATCGACAAAGGGGGCGTGGCACCAAGATGGCGGGCTAGTGCGCGCTTAGGCGACCCCTGTGAAAGGGTCGTTCGACCCCCAAAGGGGTCGCGACCCACAGGTTGAGAACCGCTGGTCTAAAGTATGGCTGTCAGGAATACAGGAAATTTTAGTTCTTATAAATAAGAAGAGGAGCCAGTTGGGAAAAGCTGCTCTAGAATGCCCATCAACTGTCTGACAGTTTGTGCAATTTTTATTTGTATGTTTGCATGTTTTCTGCTTAGCTGCATATTTATTGGCATTTACTGTATATCTCACCAACTTTTAATAAATGTATACATTCTATAAATTTTATATAATTTAGGAATTTGAACAGTTTAACAAGAGGATGAATGAAGTGTCAAAGAGAGTTCGTATTCCATTGCCAGTTTCAAATATTCTTTGGGAACACTGCATACGGCTAGCCAACAGAACAATTGTAGAAGGGTAAGTGCTATTTGGATAGTCTTTTTGAAATGAATATTAAACTCACAGTTGGACTCATAAACTTTTTTATTCATATAATGTATTCCTCCCCCAAGTCCTATCTCTCTCTCTCTCTTTTAGTCTTATAACCATAACCCCCAGCTACGTAATGTTGCCCACCCTTGATCAAAAATGTGGCGTTGCAGACTTAATTAGTAGTCTTGAGATAAGTGCTCTTAGAATTTTGTTCGTTTTATAATTATAATATACTTGCAAACTGACTGCCATATGTCTTTTGTGAAGTTAAATTGATGGATTTAACTGAGCATATAACTTATAAGGATATATGCGTAAGGATTTTATTTATTAGTGAATAACACTTCTATTCAAAAAAAGACCAGCTGCTGCTGCAACACCTTGAAGTAATTCTTGGAGTATATTTTAGAATGCGTGTTGATTAAAATGTTTGGATGCATTCCAAAATCATTTCCTTGCATGTATGTTCAGAAGCAATAGTTTCTATTCTAATGTGATTCCGAGTAAAGTAGTCCTTGATTTACCATTGTAATTGAGCCTGGAAATATGGTCATAAGTCATGGTACTTGTTAAGGGGATCACTGTGTGACCATTCCTAATTATACAACCTTGTTTGCCGTGGTTGTTAAACAGACATGGCAATCGTTAAAAAGTACCCATTTTCCCCAATGGGTACTTTTTTGCTGGAAATCAGAAATAAACCCTGGAAATAGGGGAAAATCCCAAAAATTTGGTCATGTGCAAATGGTCATAAATTCAAGTCAGTTGCCAACTATCCAAAATGCGATCTTCTGGTTTCAAGCTCCAAAACGGGTCATAAGTAGCTCTGGGGAGGTCTGTTATAACTTCAAACAGTTGCTAAACACTGGCCATTAAATGACAACTATCTGTAGTAACCTTGAGTTCCTGGATTACCTTTTGCTATTTCCCCTTGTAATTCAACTACAATCTTCAGAAAATTAAAGCACCGAACCAGACTTCTTATCTCTTGCTTACTTATCTATCTAGTTATGCCAATGTCAAGAAGTGTAGCAATGAAGGTCGTGCTCTGATGCAATTGGATTTTCAACAGTTTTTAATGAAGCTGGAGAAACTCACAGATATTAGGCCTATTCCAGACAAGGAATTTGTGGAGACCTATATTAAAGCTTATTATTTGACTGAAAATGACATGGAACGTTGGATCAAGGAACACAGAGTAAGAACCGATTTTTAGGTTTTCTCATTGGATTGGATCTGTCGGGAGGGAAGTTTACAGTAGAATCTCTGGTCACGACCATAATTTGTTCCATAACTTTGGTCACAAACCGATTTGGTCGTGACCTGAACCTAATTTTGGAGATTTGGCGCTTACAAAAAAAAAAAAAAATGATGCGGAAGGGGAAATAGGCTGCAAAAAAAAAAAAGTGAATTTTTTGGTCGGAACCCGATTTGGTCGTGGTTCGTGATGTATATTGATATGCTGGTGAGTCCAAATAATTGGTTCTTTGCTAATGTTTAAATATGAAAGAGACTCTCATGACTGTCCATTTTACTTTGTTAACTAAAACAAGCCTACTCTGCACTGATGTGGTGCATCCATTGCCTATTTGGCAGCCTTTTCAATTTGGTTTTCTGTGTTGAACTTAGTGGACATGAAGGTGAGTTCTAGAGCTGCTAAATTATGCCTAAAGAGAAACATAGAAAACTGATTGCAGAAAAAAGACCAAGCAGTCCATCAAGTCTGCCTTTTGAATTTTTTTTTCTTATGTAATTTTCTTATTTAATTTTTTAATTTTTGTCAGATGATGGGATGACTTTATCCCAAGCATGTTTAAACTGAGTTACTGAGGATTGACCCAGCATCTCTGCTGGGAGTTGGTTCCATGGTTCCACTACTCTTTCTGAGAAGCAAATACTTTCTAACATTACTTTTGAACTTTCCTTCTGTCAGTTTAAGATTATGTCCCCTTGTTCTTGATTTTTGCTTAATATTGAAAATACTGCCTTCTAGAACCTTATTCACATTCTTATATTTAAAGCTTTCAGTCATGTCCCCTGTTTCCCTTATGTCTTCCAAGCTGTACATATTCAGTTTCTTCAATCTTTCCTGATAGGTTTTGTCCCCTTCCCACTTTGCACCATTTTTGTTGCCCGTCTCAGTGTTATCAGTATTTTTTAAGTGAAGTCTCCAGAATTGGACACAATATTACAAATGGGATTCTGACTAAAGCCTACATAGCAGGATTAGGACCTCCCTTTTTCCTGTTGGTGATCTCTCTAGTGATGCCTCCCAGAATTTTGTTTGTCTTCACAGCTGCCTGGCCACATTCATTGTATAGTCATCTGCTAGCAGCACACACCTAAACCCTTTTCTTCTGTTGTTCTGTCTAACGTGGTACCCTTAATACTGTACCTTGCCAGAGAATTCTTTTTCCCCAAGTGCATGAACTTACATTTAGAAACATTAATATGCAGTCTCCACATTTTGGTAGGTGATCAATAGAATATTAACCAAAAAAAAAAAAAAAGGAAGAGAAAATGTCCCAGTGCAGTAGCTCCAGTACAAAGATACATCAGGATGAACAATAATAACAAGAAATACAATGTTTTCCTACCTGGTAATGTGCTAAAACTGGAGCACTACTGCTGTCAGTTCACGAAAGTTTCTGGGTGATTAAGTAGATGATGCAACTAGGACATTCTAGAAACAAAATACATTCTTTGAGCCAGAAAAGTATTCAGCTTTTCTCATTTAGCAAGACATCCAAAGGAAACTTTGTGCAAACACATCAATTAATATCTAAACAGAAATAATAAGCTTTAAATTTTGGTGATTACGTTGGCAGTTTTTAAAAAAAAACTTTGGGTAATAAAGCCATAAAACCTTTAGAAGCTTTGGTTTTTTAGCAATAGCACTTAGACTTATATACCGCTTCATAGTGCTTTACAGCCCTCTCTAAGCGGTTCATAGAGTCAGCATATTGCCCCCAACAATCTGGGTCCTCATTTTACCCACCTCGGAAGGATGGAAGGCTGAGTCAACCTTGAGCCGGTGAGATTTGAACTGCCGAACTGCAGCTAGCAGTCAGCTGAAATAGCCTGCAGTAGTGCACTCTAACCACTGCGCCACCTCGGCTCCCTGCGTGTCATCCACAAATCTTTCAGCCTGTTTCCAAACAAGTAATCAATTCCAGAACTTGAATAGTTCTATTAAAAATGGTTCTTCTTTTTCGTTTGTTCTTTTTGGCTAATTTTGACATACTTGAATTTGTAAACAATAAAGTTAAAGTCTTACCTGCTTTTATCAGCAGAGTTGCAGCTGCTTATGTTTGCAGTTGAGCAGACCTAAGTGGTAATTCTGGATTGCTTTCAGTCTAGCTAGACATTTACTTTTCTTGGAGATAAGTAGATGGACTGCTTTCCTTTGCTGTTTTACTTCAAAAATTCTGATTCAAATAATCAATCAAATGCTCTGGCAATATTTAAGTGGCAAGACTGGGCTCTTTAAATAAGTAGTTGTGTCCTGGCACATCTTTAAGGATTATAGGATTGAAATAATTCATTGCATGCATCATAGTCTATTTCTTTTTATCAGATTCAGCATTGATAATTTGTTCTCTAGTCCCTTTGGCAGAACTAAATTGTAAATGTGAACAGAAGATTTCTTGAAACTGTTTTTGTAGTATCTCTGAGTCTTAAGCCAATCTGACATGTTTTTCCCTAAGGAGTGGAAAATAAATTTTAAGTGCCATAGGATGTTAAACTATTCATAGAATTTCATGCTGTCCAACATTTCACTAAAATTCTAACCTCCTCCTATTAAGCTGCTACCCTTGTGCTGGTATTTTCTTCAGAAGTTTGTACCATAAACAATATCCAATATCCACCAGTCCCTGTTCAGCATTTTTTCCAAAATGGCAGTTTGGGGTGTAAAATATACTTTTTTGCTATAATAATTTTTTTTCTGGGCACTTATATTCTGTTTGCTGGAAACTAAACTGTGATTTGTTTCCTTTGTATAGGAATATTCCACAAAGCAACTGACCAATTTGGTGAATGTTTGTCTGGGATCTCACATCAACAAAAAAGCTAAGCAGAAACTACTAGCAGCTATTGATGACTTAGATAGGCCTAAAAGATAATTTAAAAGACTATCCAGTCTCGTGATTATTATTATTTTTTTTGCCTGTGTTATTATTTGACCATGTGAAACGTGAAGAAATAGCTCATGGAACTACAGATGAAGTTTGGCTAAATGGAGAAAGTGGGCATCCTTTTCTGACTGGCTCCAAAGACATTTGAAATCAGTGTGTGGTCTTCTCAATCCTCTATCCTCACTGCCACTTTGGCAGTGTGCTTTCTTTCATGATGAGTTAAATTTGTGTTTGTATGTGTGGGTGTGCATGTTTGTGTATGCATATATTTACACACACACTAACATAAAATCAATAAGAAAATAGTAAGAAAGCTAAAATAATATATTTCATTGGTGGTTTTTTTTGTTGGGGTTTTGGAGGTGTTTGGGGGATTTTTTGGGGGGGGGGTCTTTTTTGCCGAAGGGTTCCTACCGACCGAACTACCGACAGGTAGTTCTGTCTTCTATGCTGAGAAAATAGTATGAGTGAAAATAAAAAGGAACATCTTGTATCGAGATTATGAATTGTGCATGTCCTTTAAAAGTGTGCAATGCTTAATCCTATTAGCTTTTTTTTTTACATACTTTTAAATGTAAATTGATTTCAGAATGAATCCTATCTTGTCAAAGGAATTGACTAGGAATTATGGCAAAATAATAAACACTGAATGCTAGGAAATGGTACTTTGGAATCTGTTCTTGGCGGCTTATGCAGTAGATCTGCCCCCATGGCATTCTGTTATAAGTGGGCTATATGAGATGAAAAGGATTAAGAGCAGTTGACTCAATTTTATCACCAATTGTATTCACAAAATACCTCTGCAGCAGAATTTTGTCTGGATTTCAGATGTTGCCAAGTCTTCATTTTAAAGGTAACAAAGGTAGTTAATTTAATGCCTCATTTGGCCCTCTTCTGAAACCATTTCAGCTTCAACAATGAGTAAAAGGGCCAGAATCAAAATAGTATAATGCTCCCGAAAAATTTAATGATTGTGTGATGAAGGATTATCTCCTGAACATCACTTGTTTGCATGCTCTTAAAGATTAAGGAGCTTCATCCTGTTTTCCATATAGCTTTTCTAACCTACAATTTACTGTAACTATAATCCTTATAACCACCATTGTTACTATTTGTTTACTTTGGGGAATGTGTGAAATTCTTTCAGTCACTTAGTCACAATAGACTTCCGTTGGATGCTTATATATTTGGCTTTATTGCTAGTTGTGTTTGAAAGAAATCAATCACTAATCCGTTGGATGGGATGCCTGTGTTGCCCTGAAGTCAGTGGGAGTTGGAGAGAAGTGTGCAGTAGTTCCCAAGGCTCTCCCAGGACTTTTATGCCACTCCCTCTTGGTGAATTGTTAGATGACTAACAATTGTTACAATGATTAGGCTACAAAAATGCCATGATCATTTCTTGGAATCTGAATTTTAGTTTTCTGTAACTTTTTGCTGCCATCTAATAGTTTTCCAGATGTTTGTGGTCCATATATGCTATACCTAAGGTATAACAAGGGATCATAAATTATGCTCCTATAACTTGGATGAGGTAATTAAGTCCAGTACATAACTGGATTTATTTTGGTTTAAATCTAACCTTCTAATGAATGACTAGATTAATGAACTATTTTTAAATATTTGTAGCATAGGGTCCAGTTATATGAGGGACTGGTTTTCTTCTGTTACATAATATATACAAAGCAGCAGCTGATTTATGCAAAAATCCTATTTCTTAGGATTTTCATGGGGTACACACCAGCAGTGGCTTTCGAGTCAAAATCTGTAATATGGCAGGTGTGGGAATAAAATTGAAACTCTGCTTGAAGCTTTTTTGTAAGCCAGAATTGCACTCACAAAGGTAAGTAACTTGACCGTGATGCTATGTCTGCCCTCTTGTGTTTCAGGGATACTGCTGGTTCATATATTACAGTAGACCATAATATGTCTAATTTTAGCTTCGCACAACGTGTTCACCAGCCACTGCATCTATTTATAAGTGGGATAGCTAACTTATGAGCTCTGGAACACAGCTCCTAGTATCCCTTACCACTGATTGTGCTGGTTGAGATTGCTGCAAATTATATTTTCCCAGCCTTGACCTATATAAAATGGATTAGCATTGTATTGAAAGCTATACTAGGATAGTAACTGAGACAAAGTTGGTCAGGGTAAAAATGAGAACATTCTTGGGGGTCACACCTATTTAGTTTTCCTGGACTGGCAAGCATTCCACTTGCTGGGCAGAAAATTTATATCTGTTAAATCAGCCAGTATTGGCACGCCACAAAGCGTAGTCTTTATAGAATTTTGGGAGATGAACCCTCACATTTGAGACAGGGTTGCATTCAGATCAGGGTAGATTATGACAGCTTTCTATTTTAGGATATGTTTTTGTTTTGAGTCTGTTTCTGTTTTTATTTATTTTTTTCCTTTTACAAGATTCTTTTTAATTATAGTACCGTAAACGTCTTGGACAATGGAAATACATGAGAAAGGCTGGGTACAAGATTAGATAGATTAGTAGTTCAACGCATGAGTAATTCACTGGGAAGGCTTCCCCATCCTTTTTTCTTAGCCTTTGGTTGCTAAGCCACAAACTGACTCACTTTATCAAATCTCTCTAATATGGCATCTGTGAACACATAATGATGATATGTGGGAATAACTTTGGGAGGAGACAGGAGGAAAAGCCACAGATTATTCCACGGTCAAATAAGGAGCAGCTTAGCTTTCAGAAAGAATGGGATGTGTGGCAAATGCGATAGTGATCATTTATCTTTAGGGCTATATCTGTTTCTTGGTTTTGTTTTTTTAAAAGGTTTGTACAAAATTTCTATACAAAACTGGCAGAGATAAACTGGTTTTGTAAAGTGAGCCTACCTCTGGCCACTCATCAACTGATTCACGCTCACTCAAAAGTTGTTAAGAATACTAAGAAAACTATTCAGTCACTATCAAAACTTAATTCATACTTGTGGACAAGCACTCCTCATGCATACAATGACAATGTCCTACAAACTACATCAAAATAAAAATTACATTGAGACTGCATAAGGCTCAGGAGGAAAAGACTAGCCAACTGGGAACCCTAAAGACAAGATTCAACTATCATCCTTCATTCAGAGAATACTTCAAAGAAAAAAATATATAAATCTTGGGGGGGGGAATCTGAAGAGAGAATTTATTTATTAACCTGGCAATAGTTATTTGCAGCAGTCAGACATAAAAATTCATTCAAATTTTGAAGTTCAGTCACTCGAAGATTAACAGCCTTCTTGTAGCTACCACATTCCAGTAACAATATGCTACAATATACTTCCATATTGTATACTATAACATGCTGCCCCTTTCCAGTAACAGTTTAAGAATTCACTTCCATCATTTTTATGTGACACAATTCCTGTTTTTTCAACTGAGATTCTAGAAAGGCCCCACTTCCTGAATAGCTTTCAGTCAGTTTTAGAAAGTTATAAAGTCCGGAACAGCCTCAAATGGGAGATTCATTTTTCCCTGAACATATAGTATATAGCATGTAACTAGAGCAGTGATCCCCATCCTTTTCGGCTTTGTGAACTGGCGGTAGAGGGAGAGGGAGAGGAAATGGTTATGTGTGAGCGGCGGACAAGTGCGCACAGCTCTATTTGCATGAGCGGCGGGTACACATGCCTGCCACTCACACAAATGGAGCTGCGCACGCACACTGCTTACGCAAGTAGAGCTGCACAGGTGCAATGCTCAACCGCCACTTCCTCGGCCCAGTTCCTTACAGTCAAGGCCCGGTAGTGGGCCACAGCCTGGTGGTTGGAGACTCCTGAACTAGAGGACTGAGGCGCCCCTGACACAAGTGACATCAAGCTGGCCTTGGCCACACCCACCCCATCCCCCCCCGAGCTCAAACACAACCCTGATGCGGCCTTCAATGAAATCGAGTTTGATACCCCTGGATTAGTAGATACCAATTTTAGCCTTCCCTTTTACATATATTGATAAAACTCATGGTCCAAAAGATTGGGAAGTGGTTATAATGGATCTTAAAACAACAACAAAAAAGCAAGATCCAGCAAGCTATCATCTTGAGCCTCTCCTGGCACAAATTTTTGGAAATTTGTGGACTGACTCAAGAAAAATAATATTTATTTATCCATCCGTCCATTATCCATCCATCCAGTTTCTATGTCTTACAGCTCCTGGGCAGTCAGGTTTTAGATCAAAATGTTGAATTTTAGAGCAAGGCTTAGTGTTATTACATTGAAAAATATACAAATACTCTTACGGCATGTTTGTTAGTTTTAAGCAGGCCTCTACTATAACACAAATTAAAGGCCTCTACACCAGTGATGGCGAACCTTTTTTTCCTCTGGTGCCGAAAGTGCGTGTGTGTGCGCTATCGTGTACGCGCACATGCCCACACCCATAATTCAATGCCCCCTACGCTGCCCCATCCCCTGCGCATGCGTGCATGGCCCCCCTCCCCCACTTCCCAACTTCCGGTAGGCCTGTTTTTCGCCCTCCCCAGGCTCCAGAGGCTTTCTTGGAGCCTGGGGAGGGCGAAAACACCCTCCCCTGGAGGCCCTCCGGAGGCCAAAAATGCCTTCCCAGAGCCTCCGCGCAAGCCAAAAATCAGCTGGCTGGTGCACACATGCGTGCTGGAGCTGAGCTAGGGCAACGGCTCGCGTGCCGGCAGATATGGCTCCGCGTGCCACCTGTGGCACGTGTGCCATAGGTTCACCATCACGGCTCTACACTATCAGTTAAAGGGGATGTGATGTCTCAGTGGTTAAAGATGCTGAGCTTGTCAGCTGGAAAGCTGAAGCCTGGGTTCAAGACTCCAATGCCATGCAACAGGGTGCACTCCCATTATTTGCCCAGCTTTTGCCCACTTAGCAATTTGAAAGCATGCAAATGTGATAAATAGGTACAACTTCAGTGAGAGAGTAACACAGTTCCGTACACCTTGGCATCTAGTCATGCTGGCCACATACAATAACCACAGAATTGTCTTCGGACAATGTAGGCTCCTTCAGCTAAGAAAAAAAGATGAGCACCACCCTCTAGAGTCAGAAACAATTGGACAAAGGAAACCTTCACTTTTACACTATCAATCACCAGTAGTTTACTCTTAAATGAGCATTAATACCAATAAAGGTAGGACATAGTACAGAACCAGTCCTTACAACAAAAGGAGTGAAACATGTATTCTTGTTCCACTTTTATTTCATTATTATATCAATATAATAATGAAATACCTTAATAATATCACCCACCAAAATTGGCCAGCAGGCTAGTAGCTTCTTTGCCTGTGCAAGTGATATAATAATTTTGTCTTCATTAACATTGGGCTTAAAAGTAGTGCTGAACAAGTGGTGTTATGACTGGGTCCTTGATGTTCTGTCTGTCCCAGCACCCCTACAATCATGCGACCGTTATCTGAGCCCTTGGCAAATGGCTCATACTTATGATGATCATACTTGTGGCATCTTGCAGTCAACCAATATCAATTTGCAACCTTCCCTTAACAAGCAAAGTCAATTGGGAAGCCAGCAGAGAAGGTGCAAGTTGTTTGAGTAAGTCTCCTTCACTTGCATATCCTCGCCATCCCTTTCTTCTTGTGCTGTGCTTGCACACTTTGGTGTCACTTGCATACCCTTGTGCACTCTTTCTAAACTTTGCGGTGATTGCACTATACCTCCCTGGCCACTCATGAATTCTGCCCCACCCAGCAGCAGCCATCCTAAGCATTGCTGTACTTGTGCTATGCCTCTCCTGCCACCCTACCAAACCCAGTGGCAGACATTTCAAACCCCACCATGTTTGTGCCTTGCTTTCCTGGTCAGCCATACACCACTCTCTATAGTCCAAGAGCAGCCACTTACTTGACTATTGGCCTGCTTGCAAGATGGCTGTGACTTCCAATTTCCTGGAACGTTTCTCACTGATCTTGGTTCTTGGAAGCTGACAGGAATTTGCAAAGAGGTGCTTGCCTCACAACCCATGTTCCATGTTTAATGGCAGCAGGGACTTCAGAGATAGTCATTGCTAAGTGATATATTTGCAAGGCATTGTGCTTTATGACTACATCACTTAGCAACAGAATTCTGATCCCAATTGCAGTATAACTCAAAGACTGCATTTATATTGGGATTTCTACTTCAGTCTTCTGTCAAATGAAATACTTCTATTATTTTAACTATTTTGAGTGCTGAGAGATCATATCTTTCCCCCCCCACAATGGAAAGCAGATTTCAGCTCAGTAGTAACATTAAAACTACTTGCAACCAAACAATTGGCACTTCTTTATGGATCTCGGTTAAACCCTGGTGTCCATCTTGAGAAATTACAGAAAGTTGAATCTGCATTTCTAAGGAAATTATTTCTGGTGCCCACAATGTTTCTAACATAGCACTCTAGAAAGAATTGGATTAATAAAAATTGAGACCAGGAGATGGGGAAAAAAGTTTTTAGCTACTGGCTAAATTTAACATTTTGAATGCAGGGGTTGGCTCCACTTACATTTAAAGGTAATTTTGACTGGAGGCAGAACATTAAAGATAAAATAAACTTCAATGTTTCTCCTCAAGGGCCTTATTAGTCCTGGGACAAGAGCAGACTGTAAACACAAAGAATTTCGGTGTAAAAGTAAAAAGATATAAGAGCAGTATTAGAAAATTAGACATCTTCAAATCAGCTCAGACAATACCTGTTTTGACAACTGATGTGCCATTTTAACCAGGCCAATCACATTAGGGTGAAATGATTCTTCAAGTAGCCTAGACCCATGCTACAGAGGCAGTAACCAACAGCTTGAATTGCACCTGAAAGCAAAACTGGCAGCCACTGCAGCTCGCGGAACAGCAGTGTAACATGGGCCACTCTAGATGCCCCCAAAACTGCCTGCACAACCACACTCTGCAACAATTAGCTATGTTTCAGTTAAGCTTTTAGTCATGTTTTATAAAGTTTTATTGTGTTGTTTGTAAACCACTCAGAACCACTTACATGAGATGGGCGATGTATAAATTTGACAGAAAACAAGAATAGATGAAGATTAGATAGATAGATAGATAGATAGATAGATAGATAGATAGATAGATAGATAGATAGATAGATAGATAGATAGATAGATTAGATAGATAGATAGATAGATAGATAGATAGATAGATAGATAGATAGATAGATAGAGAATGATAGAGAATGATAGATAATACAGAGATAGATGAAAAGATCCAGTTAGGTGATTTAGGAGATCTGGATGGAAAAAAAAAAGATATAGATAGAAGAACAGGAAGAGATAGAGAAATTAAAAGCAAATATGTTAATTGTAGAATGCAGTCCTGAAGGATTTGAGAAATAGTTTTTCCTGTTCCAGAACTGTACATACCATTGATTAAAATATATTAACAGGTTGTAAAAATAGCCCCAAATCAGAACTATTTTAATGAAATTCTTGATAAGTCACATTTATATATCTACTTGCTTTTAATTTAATTTCTTTAATTTCTGCAGAAATTCTAATTAAATATTTTAAAGAAATATATATAAAAAATTAAATCTAAATTGAGTTCCTGAAGAATACTGAATATTCATGAATATATTTTCAGGTTAAATCCAAACTAAAAATGCACATATAGTGACAGATGACAGAATCCTGACTAGTGAATGCATTGTAATGTAAATAATTACATTAAACCTTAGTAATTTAAATCATTATTTCAAGTTGTAGTCATTTATATTCCATTTAATCCAAATTAAATCTACCTCAGTTTAGAAAACAGCTTAAAATGGCCATTTATAGAAAATTCTATAAAGTGGGGAAATGACCCCATTATGTCACAATGTTCCATGTCTATGGAAGAGTAAAGGAAGAGCTTGAAGTCCACCTTACTTTTCTAAAGTCCTTTGTTCCTTCATATAAAAGGACATTAGAAGACATAAGCAGGCATTAGTACAGATCAAATTGCTGGATCAAATAAATGTTTGGATAAACTTAAATAAAAGATTACATTTTAGATTACCGTGTTATTGGTTTGGGTCTTTTTGCCTCATGTTTTAAACCAAGATATTTGATTCATTATTTCCATAAAATGGTGCTGCAGGCTATTTCTCTTGTTCCCCTTTGTTGTTTTTTCTTGCCTGTAGAAATAGATCTTCTCTGTATAAAGCAGAACCCTGATCTGCTTTATGATCTCAAGCTCTCAAGACCAGCTTTATGTCCCAGTAAGCCAGAAATTCCAGTTGCTGCCAGATCTTGGGGTTCTTTCTTCAACTTGGAAATTAACTGTCAGCAGAAAGCTGTTCATTTGAATTGTAGGCCTCATTTGGATGTAGACACTCATGGTTTATATTCCTTTTAGAACCCAAACAATTATTAATGATACAGCAACCCCGGTATTTTGCAATAAATATGTCAAAAGATACTATCTTTGTTTTCTAGCACACACAGAAATAACACATTTATCAGAGTTGCCACTAGTGATGATTTGGGCATTGAGCTAGGCAGGCTTAGAGGAGATAATGAGGCTATAATTCCATTTTACTCCCAATAATCAGTGTGTAGTTAGCCAATTTTCCCAACACCTGGAGACACAGTATGTCTCTGAGAATTCTAAAAGCTTGCCCTAAAAACAGTTCATCAGAATCTATAGTATAGGTAGGTTATCCTCTGACCCAGTGGGTAGTACTTTTGGACTATAATTACATCCTCTCCCAGTAAAAAGGAGAAAATGGGATAAGAAAGGAAAATAGAATTGCTTTTTTGTAACGGAGTGGAATAGCTAGATATTTCAGAGTACAGCTTTCATCAACCCTGTTGAAGATGAGTATATCTTAAATTAATTTTTAATCTATTCCAAATGATTTCTTTTATGAGTCTCCCTCCAAGCTTTCATATGAGCTTCCAGTCTTGCTGTTTTGTGCAGCTGCAGGAAAGTCCCCCTGCTGTCCTATTCCACCTTCCAGTGGAGCTAACCATCACTTCTTCCAGCTGGCGGATAGAAAAAGCACAAAGAAGGGCAGTCAGTCAGCCATCCAGCCAATTCCCAGCTTTGCTTTCCCTTTTTGCTGAGTTTGCTTTTTGTACAGAGGAAAGAAAAGTGAAATATAAAGGAAGGAAAAGCTCATTTGTGCATCTTGTGGAAAAATGCAAAGCTGCCCTGTGGAATATTTGGGATGGCAACAGTGTATAGAGGGGGAAAGCCAACATTCTACTTCTAAGCAACTTTCCATTTTTTCCTCGTCATAGAACATAGAAGATAAAATAATAGGGTTGGAAGGTTCTTCTAGTTCAACCCACTGCTCAAGCAGGAGACCATATACTATTCCAGACAAATAGCTGTCCAGTATCTTCTTGAAGACCTCCAGTGGTGGATCATCCACAAACTTCCGAAGGCAAGCCATTCCACTGATTAATTGTTCTTGTTAGATATTCAGAGACAGTTAAGAAGTTTTAAATCAGGTCCACCGTTCCAGTGGGAAAATAAGCCAGCCTGATTGGAGGAGCTGCCTGACAGCTCCCTATAAAAGGGCAAGTGTCAGGCAAGCCGTTGCTGGATTTGTACATAGTTGCTGAATAAAGAGCTGTTGTCACCGAAGCCTGAGTCCAGTCTCTTCCGTTTGCCCTATCTAACAGTTCTCATTGTCAGAAAATTTCTCCTTAGTTCCAGGTTGAATCTCCCTTTATTGATCCCAATAAAGGAGAATATTTGTAGCTCAGGGTTGAAATGAGGGATCCTAGAGATTCGTGAGGACCCTGTTTAATCCCCCACTTGCTGCAGAGTTTGTCTCCCAGTTAATGTCAGGTGATTAAAATTCCCCATTACTACTTGGTGTGTTTCTTGCACCCTTAGCTAACCGATTAGCAAAAAGTTCTTTTATTTCTCCTGCCTGATTGGATAACCTGTAGTATACACCTATGAAAATGTCATTCAAATGTATTAGATATAAATAAAATAGTAAGATATGAAGATTTATTGGACAATCAGGAGAAATTAAGAACAAAACAGGAATTAAAAAATCATGGAATAGACATTGACTGGTGGCCATACATGCAAATACAGATACAAGAAAGATTTAGAATTATAGGATTTTATAAAGAACCACAAGAATTAGATAAAATTTTACAAGGGACAGAAGAAAAATTGATTAGTAAAATATATATTTCTTTATTGCGATTTAAAATGGAAGAAGTAGTAGTGAAGGAAACCATGATAACTTGGACAACAAATTTCGGCTACAATATAGAATTAGAAAACTGGGAAAAGCTCTGGAGAAAAAATTACAAATTAACAATGGCGACAACATACAAAGAAAATTTATACAAAATGTTCTACAGATGGCATCTACCACCAGCGAGAATAGCGAAAATGTTCCCGAACAGCTCACCAAATTGTTGGAAATGCAGCCAGACCAAAGGAACATACTATCATATGTGGTGGACATGCACAGCAGCAAAAACATATTTGACAAGAATAAAAAAATGGCTTGTGGAAATAATTGAACAACCAATAGAATTAAAACCAGAACTATTTTTATTAGGGATAATTACAGGAAAATATGAGAAAAAAATTCAATACTTAATACTACATGTTGTAACAGCAGCAAGAATTATTTATGCACAAAATTGGAAGAATAAAAATATACCATCAGAGGAAAATGTGATTTAAAAAAAGTGCTAGAGTGTGCTGAGATGATTAGACTTACAAAAGAATTAAAGGATAAAGGAGAATCCGATTATTATTTGATATGGGATAAATGGTATAAATGGTTAGAGGAAAGATGCAAAGATTGAGAAAGCATTAAGGGAAGAAAGAAGATTAAAGAATCAGATAACAATTACAAAACCGCAAAAATAGACACGATATAAAATGTAAGATGTAATGTAAATAAATTAGTACAATAGTAGACATAAAATGTACCGTATATGAATTAGTATATATAAAAGGAGTATAAGTACACATGTATGGATATAAGATGTATATATTAGTAGATTAATATGTATAGAAAATATATATATATACTATATAGAAAAGGAAAAATGATGTAATGGAGATATACCGATGTGGAAATGTTGCAGAGATGATAATTATGTTATAAAATTGGAAAAAACTGCTTAATAAAAATTTAAAGAAAAAAAGAAAATGTCATTCATTTTCCTTTTATATTAACTCATTTGCATTCATGAAGATTTTCATCCTTGGTTTTATACATTTCTGTAGAGATGTAGTGATTTCTTATATATAATGCAATTCCACCTCTTGTATTAGGTCTGTTTCTTTTGAACAATTTATATCCTTTAAAAGGAGAATATTTGTAGCTCAGGGTTGAAATGAGGGATCCTTGGTTTTATAATTTATATTCTTCCAGCAATACATTCCAGTCATGAGTTTCATCCCACCAAGTTTCAGTAATAACCTGTCTACCCTCATGTACTAGGACTTCAAGTTCATCCTGCTTGTTCCTTGTACTTTGAGCAGAAGTGTACAGGCATCTGAATGTATATGGCCAACCCTGTGTTTGCTTCCTAAATCTCCTGTTTTATATATGAATTCCCCTTCCTTCTCACTATTCTCTATCTTATGGTTTGATTGGTTGTTTTGGCGTTTATATGTGGATTATGTCCTAAAGGTTCATCCTACCCTTCCAGTTTTAGTTTAATGCCTAATTTTCTAACTGAGTATACTTTTGCACCTCTTCTAATAGGAATATATCATAGGCCACTTTAGAGTAGCATATTTGCTTTTGTAATTTTTGGAAGGATTACTCCTTTGTTGTTATATTTTACTTTAATGTCATGAACATTCATCTTTCCTTAAATAAACTCATTTCATGTTTTAATTGTCTCTTTGCTTTCAGAGCTTTCTAAGGACAAGCCCATTCATGTTTCCAATTAAGATTTACTTTCCTGACCAGATTTATGTTGCAGTGTCTGATTTAAGCAACCAGAATTATGACTTACTTCCAAACTTTGGAAGTTTGGGGAACAATGAATACTTGGCATTGGAAATATTTCTGTCCATATTTGTTCATTGTTTGTTGCAGTTTGGGATTAAAAGGGATCCATAGCATTTGTATCTTTGTCTACTTAAATATCAGGGGAAAGTTCCTACCCCTTAGATACAACATTTTAGATAGCAAATGGTGTGTTACTTTACATAATTCTAGGGACTGTCCACCCAAGTTTGGCTTACAAATAAAAGTATCCGTAAAAGCAAGAGGCTTGAAGTTATCCATCACTGTTAGATAGTGGGTAAGGATGACAGGAGACAGACTTCCAAAACAGCTGTTTATTTCAGCACTTCAGAAAGCAACCAGCAAAAAGCAGTTGACAGCTTGCCCTTTTATAGGGAGCTGTCAGGCAGACCAGCCAATAGCGTTTGAGCATTTTCCCGCTCAAACGCTGGACCTGGTTGGAACCATGTAACACAATTAGAACAGTTAGAACATAACACCCCTCCCCTCCCAGATGGAGCAGTCCAGCAAACGTAATCACGCAGGTAGGCGGGGCGTTTGGGAATCCTCCCTGACCTGCGCAGCTCAGTTGTTGGCGAGGCAGCGGCCTGTGCGGACAGGTCTGCTGTCGCTCCCGGGTCTGAGCATGGAAGCTCCTGGAATGTACTGGGTGTGGCCTCCATGGCCGAAGGAACTGGTTCGTAGGGAGGACGCTGCTGGACCCCAGCTTCCACAGGTAGGCCTTCCGAGACACCCAGGCTTGAGTGAGCTAGGGGAAGAAGATAAGGTGTTACTGTTTGTGGGTTGATTAATTCCCCACTTTGTCTATTTCGTAATTGGTCAACGTGCCTCTTCCAGAGGCGACCGTCTTGGAGGTGGACCTCGTAGGACAAGGGACCCAGGATTTTTTCGATTACACCAGGTAGCCATAGGGCCCCCTCGGCGTAATTGCAGGCGAACACAGAGTCCTCTATCACACTGAACACAGAGTCCACGTCACACTGAAAAGTAGACTGAATAGGGTCACAATTTCCATCCCTACCACAAATGGTGGGATGTATTACAAATGACTGTTTTGTGACTGCTTCATTTAGAGGCCATTCGTATCAGTGATGAAAACTTTATGACTAGTTCTTGCATTTACAATCTTTGCGGATCTATAAAGCAAAGAAAAGCTGAAATAAAATCATAAGCCCAATCACGGTTTCATTCAATGACCATTTTGCTTAATGACCAAGTTGCCACTCCCAAGTGTGGTCATTGTATATTTCTATTTAAAATATAACTTTTGTTTGTCAATTATACATATACTTGAATACGTGCCAACATTCCATTACTTTACTTTGCTTGGTGATACATTTTCTCTTTTTTGGCATTGCAAAAGTGTCAAAGGCTTCCTGAAATATAATGAGCAGACTTGTGCCCAGATCATAATCTTGGGTGTACAGTAGCAGTGGGGTTAATCCCTACCGCCAACCTACATTTAGAGTAATTGTCCCAAGGTAGCATAGTTCGAAGTTAAAATTCCTCCCAATCCTGGCACTCTGACTTTTGAATTTTGCTTAGTTAATGAACCGCTCTAATTCAATGAGATGCACAGTTACTTAAATTTAAGTAGATGGCTCCATTAAAAAAAAAAATCAAATGTCTGATTTGCATGTCCTCTTTTCATTGGGACTAATTTTTATATTAGCTGAATCTTAAAAGAAGCAAATTATATGCATTATTAGAATCTTCTTCCTGAGTCCTAATGAATCACTGTCATGATTTGAATTGACATTTTAATAACAGGATGCTGTGCCGGCATGAAATTAATTGAATTTGCCTGAAGTTTTCAAGGAGAGGGAACTGAGAATTTTTGACAACACTGTGCAATCCACCACCCAACTCTTGTTTCTTGCTTGTGACCTATTGATATCTTTTCAAATATGAAAGCTACTATGGAGCTATAGGCCTCAGAGAATTATAGTTTAACTTGATAATGGTGAAGCAAAACATGTAAATATTTCTGTGCCATAGATTACATGGGGGTGAAAAATTGAAAATACTGACCCCTAATAGGCCTGAATTGATAGAAGATAAATAATAAAAAACAGACTAAGCCTTTCTAGAGGGAAATAGAAATAGCAATAGCACTTAGACTTATATATAAGCAGTTTACAGAGTAAGCTTATTGCCCCTAACAATCTGAGTCCACATTTTACTGACCTCAGAAGGATGGAAGACTGAGTCAACCTTGAGCCAGTGAGAATCGAACTGCTGAACTGGCAGCAGTCAGTCAGCAGAAGTAGCCTGCAGTACTGCATTCTAACCACTGTGCCACCACGGCAGTTAATCATCATCTGATGAGCATAAAAAAGCAGAATTGTTTACACCATCTTATCAAAGAAGTTGAAGAAAAGGAGATCTATGAAACAGAAAAATCACTGAGGCATCAGGATGACCTAGATGAGTAAAACCGTCACTTATTCTTTATCTATTATGTTATGCATAGTTTGGAGTTATATTTTAGTACAGCAGGTATTGAAATATTTTCTTGTATCCTCGTCTTTTGGATAATACAACCATCAGTTTTTGAAGACCTGTGTTAACCAAGGACAAACAAACCAACCAACCAAGGACAAGCTTGAAGTTGATGCATCACTGGCTCCCTATCTGGATGTCCTATGCTATGTGCCAAAACACAAACATGCCCAATATATTCTGTGGGAATATTAAGTGATCATCCAGCGCTCACCATAATCCATCCTGATCTTTTTGACAACACTTTTAAATCCATTGTTCACTTTTTTCTATGGTAGATTCAGTTTGTAAGTCCTGCACTTCATCCATTTATTTAATTAGTGTATGGCAATTTCATCCATGTTTGGTGTGGACAAAGATAAAACATTTGCAAGCACCTCTGCACAAATCAGTGCTATCTGTTTTGCTACTGGTTCCACTCTCTCCTTTCCCACCTAGTCAGGTTAGGGCCATAGCTCAGTGGCATAGCATCTGCTTTACATGGTGAAAGTCCATGTCTCCACCACCTAAAATTAGGAAACCACCTAGACCCGTGATGGTGAACCTATGGCACGCGATTTTGCCATTAAATAAAGAAGATTTTTAAAAACCCATAGATATGATTGCCAGTGTATGGAGACATTTATAAAATATGGGAATATTTTGTTTTATGACTAGGCATATAACTCAAGCTTTGCTTGATTATTTTAAGGATGGTTATGCCAGTAGATGCCCTCATTATTATCCAAAGAGCCGCGGTGGTACAGTGATTAGAATGCAGCACTACAGGCTACTTCTACTGATCACCAGCTGCCAGCAGTTTGGCAGATCGAATCTCACCAGGCTCAGGGTTGACTCAGCCTTCCATTCTTCCAAGGTGTGTAAACTGAGGTCCCAGATTGTTGGGGGCAATATGCTGATTCTGTAAATCGTTTAGAGAGGGCTGTAAAGCACTGTGAAGCGGTATATAAGTCTAAGTGCTATTGCTATATTGCTATTTGGTTTTCTCTGTCCCCCCTTTTAATTTTCAAATTCTAATTCCTAGGGTGAAAAGGAGGAAGGTGGCCTGTTGCAGAGAATGTACTGGGGTCTGGGATAATTTTTATTTACAAGAATGACCTGGGCGATATATACACTCTGTATACATTTTCAGAAATAACTCACACTGTTTCCTAATGTCTGCTTTGGAAGTGTATCAAGTCCTTGGCACATTATTTCTGCCTTACAAACAATTTAGCCACCTAGATTTTATTTCATTAACCTGTTTTGCTGGCTTCCAAGAGTTTCTGTTATTGTGTTTTGCTTAGCCAGCTAAGACTAGTGTTTTTCTGCAGAGAAGCAAAACTGAAGGAATTAATATCAAGTGGTCAGAATAAATTGTGGGTGAGAGAATTTCATTTACAAAAAAACTGCCCTTGATGCAGAGGTGGGCGTCATATACTGTAACAACCGGTTCGCCCACAACCGAAAATGTGAGCACGCGCTTTTGAATGTTTTTTATATCCTCGTTTACAATAATTTTTTCAATGGATCTCTTACAAATAATCACATGCTGGTGATTTCCAAATACTGTATTAGAAAGAATTAACGGTAGTATTTCCATCCTTTCTAATTTCACTCTTTCTTGTTTTCTTTTTTTGGGGGGGGGGTGTATGTTTTGACTGCATTTCTTGTGACTAAATCACCCACAATAAAACAAGATTTAAAAAAAAAAGCCAAAACAGAACAGCCCCACCCAAACCTGAACAAAGTAGGAAATTATTGGTGAATAGTCTTTATAATTCCAGCATAATAAAATCTTGCTCATGCAAAAGGTTATGGCCCAACTTTCAGTGTACATAGATTCATTTTTATTGTCATATATATTAATAAAGCCTGCCTTTTTCTGGATTATAAAGTACTCTTGTCTGTATAGTATGTATGAGATAGAGATGATGGTAGTGCAATTAGATAATACAATATTTTTTATTCATGTCTCCACTTTGTACAGCTTTATGTCTTGGTGTAGATTATGCATCAGATTCTTTCAGAAAAAAAGGGCAATCTATATAGCAATAACAACAGAGTATTATTGTGTGCCATTTCTTTATATTGCATGAAGAAAGAATGGAATATAGATTCTGACATAACCATCTCAGCACTGATCTTTTGTCACTAGGACTGCTTACTTTCCCAATCATTGGTCACTCTCCCAACAGCCATTGTCCTGCCATACGTCCCTCCCCACATGTTGTGGAGCTCTGAACATCTACTATAGTAGATCACTGGTGTTGAGTTGTATGCATTAACAATATTTTTCTTTTGATTTTTCTTGAGAGAAAGTAGCTTAGTGTATACTATCCAGTGATGGCTATTAGCCCACATCTGACAATAAATGAGACAGAAAAAAATCAGCCTGGTTATCCACTAGAGATGCTATAGCAGTGATTCTCAACCTTTTTAATGCCGCGACCCCCCCACGACCCCTGCCCCGCCGCCGCGACCCCCTCCCCACCCCCTCCCCGCACGCGATGAGGTGACAAAGGGGGCGTGGCGGGCTAGTGCGCGCTTAGGTGCCCCCTGTGAAAGGGGCATTTGACCCCCCAAGGGGTCGCGACCCACAGGGTGAGAACCGCTGTGTTAGATAGATTTAAAATCACATCCCTCTTTGTTTTGGGAAACAATTGTTAACAGTTCTGATAAAGTATTTTCCATAACTCAGTTTGGTTTTTTTAAGTTCAAATGCAGTCCATAACTAATTCTGAAATAGCTTCATGTTGTATTTTTTTTTTAAAAAGCGTTCTGCGCATGCGCAGAGGGTAAAAGAACTCAAATGGCGGTGTCTGGGCGGGTGGGCGAAGTCTCCCGCTTCTGTGGCTACCGGCTGTCCGGCGACCCGTAGGCACGGCTGAACTGGGAGCATTTCCAAGATGGCGGGCTAGCGCGCGCGGCGACCCCTGTGAAAAGGTCGTTCAACCCCCAAAGGGGTCACGACCCACAGGTTGAGAACCGCTGGGTTATAGAGATGGAGACCAAGCAGTTATATGAGGGCTAACTAAGAGGTTTTCAGAGTCAGGCGCAGTCACAGTCCTTACAGTATTGGACCACAGTATTTACATTGGTATGGTGTACACTCCTTGGCAGTCATTCACAGAAAGGAGTGTTGTTGAATTTTTATCTGAAAATTCCAGGGATTGAACCAAAGATTTTATCGAGGAATAGGAATACTTTTCCTATTCATAAAATGTTCCTCAAATGCTATTTATTTGCAGTGTTGTATCACCAGAGTCTGCCAGTCCACTTCATCAGCCACAACTGAGTCCTGAAAATAAATTTGCTACCACCATACAGTACAGTAATAGTTAAGATTGGTTTAGGCAGTCCTTTTTCTGAGCAGACTTTTAGAGTCGTGTGTGTGTGTGAGAGAGAGAGAGGGGGGGGGGAGAGAGAGAGAGAGAGAGAGAGAGAGAGAGAGA
>QLTV01003971.1:562158-606176 GCA_003457575.1 Thermophis baileyi
TCCCTCTCCTCGCCTATCTTTTCATCTATAACTATTTGGATTTCACAAGCACCATGAAAGTGTGGAAAATCAAGTGCTAGGATCTCCTGCATTCTTGGTTTAAGGACACGAAATTTAAGAAGGGTTATCCATTTTGATCAAAACAAAAATACAAGGGCAAAGCTTTCCACAGGGAGGCTCAAAAAAGTCAAAATGGAAGCCATGACCCTGTAATTGCTGTTGCCTTCTTGACTTTTTTTGATGCCCAGGTTCAAAGCAGTGGAACAACCTGGAGAGCATTGGCCTCTGTCTTTGATGAGGACACTGACCCAGCAGCCAAAGGGATGCAAGAGTCTTTCTGCATTTATACTCAAACCTCTATTGAATGTTACCATATTTTAGTCTTATTGGTGAATACTTATTGTCTAAAGTTATTTTCTTTTGCTTTGTTCAATAAATATTTTGGGCTTTTATTCATTTATGTTTTATTGCATTTGAATTCACAGACTTCCTCTCCACATTTTACTGTGGCAAAATAGCATCCAGATAGAGGAAAGGATGGAAATTGCTTTTTCAATCCAAAGACAGAGGACAAAGAATCTGCTGAAAATGAATGCTGACTGGAATCAACAAAGCCAGGATAGAATGCCTGTAGAAACTGACTTCTTAAAGCAATAGTCATCCCCTGCTTGAGACTGACAAATGTAGGCTTATAAGTGGAAATGTTTTATACTTAGTCACAGTGACAAGGCCAATCAGAATCTTGAATAAGAAGGTGAGTGCAGCAACCACAGGAGTCTGGTCAGAAGTCAAGAGAATGGACAGATATCTTAAGGGCGCCACATACCTAGAGAAACGTAGACTATGAGCCAATAGCAATCCAGATTGATGAGCTATAATGCAAAGTGGGCAAAAGACAGGACATACCTACAAGTGTGGACATCATTTCCTGCATGGACATGGGAAAACCAGGCAAGCAAAAGATAGCAATTGTTACCTGGTCATCCACTGAAGCAATCAATCCTTTAATAATTTGAAGTTTTCAGACTCAAAAGAATGTGTTTATCTTTTCTGGGGGGAAATACAGAAGGAGTTTGCCATTGCCTGTTGCCTACAGCGCTTCTTTTAACACAATGGCTGGCAGTCCTGAGTGCAATAATCTTAATTCTCTGGGGGAATCTCAGCAAGATCCTTTCAGCTTTTATCTAATTCCCTTTAAATAAGTCTGCTGCCAACTCTTTTATCAGTAAGAGGAGTCTTGGGGGCAATTTTCCCCTTCCTTCTGTAGATCCAGTAAGAGACCCTCATAATTTCTAGTTATATACAGACAAACACAGCTTTACTTTATACTTGCACGAAGAAACAGAAACAGAGCAATACAGACAGTATTACAAAGGTATCCATCAGGGGTGGGTTCCAACTTACCTCGCTGCCGGTTCGCTCTCTCCCGCGCCTCGTGGGCACGCCGCGTGCGCATGCGCAGTAACAAAAAATCCAGAAAAAAACAACAACAAACAAAGCTGAAAAAAAGATGGCAACCACATGCACAGTGCCGGAAGTCGCTTCTGCGCATGCTCAGAAGGAAAAAAAAATTCAAAAAATATTCAAAAATATTCAAAAAAAAATTCAAAAAAATTTCAAAATTAAAAAAAAGATGGCGGCCCCCACGAACCGGCACTGACCGATCCGGTTCAGTGACATCATCATGATGTCATCAGTGGGCCGCTACCAGTTCAGGAGAACCTGTCCGAACCGGGAGGAACCCACCACTGGTATCCATAGATAAACAGAACTTTATAGAACAGGAGTTTTCAATTCAATGGGAATGAAGCTCTTTGTAGGAGAAAGATTTGATCAGAAATTAAGGTCCCCTTAAAGGTGCAGGACATTTGAAAAGCAAAGTACACATTTACACAAATTCTTCCTTGTTCTTTGCAAAATATCCAGAGTTTTTGCAATGACTCTCATGCAGCTGGTTTTCTTTCTTTTTTTTTCACTGCCCATTTTTTTAAAATTATATGGGTTAAAGTTCCTCCATCCGGTCTGTCAGAATCTGATCTGCTTCTCATCTTGATTTGGTAAACTACAATAATTCCCTGGCCAAATTCAGTGGGTATTCTTTACTGATGAAGCTTTCTGGACTATTTATACATCAAACCAAATACAACAATTATTTGAATCTTTTGCATTCCCCAAATTATATGGGTTAAAGTTCCTCCATCCGGTCTGTCAGAATCTGATCTGCTTCTCATCTTGATTTGGTAAACTACAATAATTCCCTGGCCAAATTCAGTGGGTATTCCTTACTGATGAAGCTTTCTGGACTATTTATACATCAAACCAAATACAACAATTATTTGAATCTTTTGCATTCCCCAAGTTGTCCACTTCACTTACAGGGAGCAAAACACTGAGTAACATTACAGTGAGAAAATCCTAATGGTCCCCACCCCCCGCCCAGAGGTGGGTTCCTACCGGTTCTAACCGGTTCTTTAGAACTGTTAGTAGCTCGGCGATGATGTCACGGAGCCGGTTCCGTTGGTGTCTCCGTGGGCGCTGCCATCTTGGACTTGGCTTCTGCGCATGCGCAGAAGCTATTTTTTGATTGCTGCGCACGCGCGCACGGTGCGACCCTGAGCAAACTGGCAGCAAAAAGATCCAGAACCCACCCCTGCCCCCACCTCTTTGTTTTTACTCATGAATAGTCTTTCTCTGTTTTGCTTTTTAATGTTTATTCCTTTTACTTTCCTAAGCTTCCTAAAGGATGTGCATATGTGTGTTTTTGTATTTTCATTTTCCAGTTTAACCAACAGTCCTAGGATTTCCTGATGATCTGATTCAAGTAAAGTTTAGATCTGTCTCATTTAGCTTCTTGGAAATCATCTAAGTTCAGCTGCTATGAGTTCATTTGAAGATCCCTCTTTTCATGCGGTGGCTCAGTGGCTAAGATGCTGAGCTTGTCAATCAGAAAGGTTGGCAGTTCGGTGGTTCGAATCCCTAGCGCCGCGTAATGGAGTGAGCTCCCGTTACTTTTCCCAGCTTCTGCCAACCTAGCAGTTCGAAAGCATGTAAAAATGCAAGTAGAAAAATAGGGACTACTTTGGTGGGAAGGTAACAGCACTCTGTGTGCCTTCGGCGTTTACTCATGCCGGCCACATGACCACGGGGACATCTTCGGACAGTGCTGGCTCTTCGGCTTTGAAACGGAGATGAGCACCGTCCCCTAGAGTCGGGAACGACTAGCACATATGTGTGAGGGGAACCTTTACCTTTACCTTTACCTTTTCATGCTTCCTGTGTGATCCCTGCATTTTTCTGGGAATGGTGCAAGGCTTGGTGTAGATGTAAGTTTTGTTGGATTCTGAATAGTAGAATTGAAGAAACTCAGAGCTATCACACTATCCACCAATAATCATTGACTTATCATATATTGATCAGTTGAAGGTCTTTGAGTCGTAGATGTGGGCATCTGAAGGACAAAGAGGATGGAAGTGATATCCTGACCTTACTATGCAAATTATATAAATTAAACACTTTGTGTTATTTGCATGATGACCATCAGAATGACATCATTGTGGCTTTCAACAAGGGCTGGCTCTATATATTTTTGTGCCCTGTGCAAAGTCACATTACAGCACCCCCTATATTTTGGCTCATCTTCCAATTTTGTTAGGAATTTCAAAAAGGCACCTTCTTCTTTTTCTTTTAGTTTTTGAGTTTTATACTTATGATTTTCAGACCCGGATATTTTTTTTTTTTGCCTTTCTTGGAAGTTTTACCCTATTTGCATAGTAAATCATTTTAATTACATCAACATCCATTATTTTCATATGGCAACAATTCCATGAAATTATATTTAATGCCCAAGCAGGTGCACTGTCTTTCAGAGTGTGTCATTACTGCTTTTTCTGTTTTGTGGTTTTCAACTTTAGTGTTCCCTAAAATTTTGCATCTCAAAGCTGGTATTTATTCAGCCTTAGCCAAGAGCAAGCCTTGTTTATATCAAATTTTTTATGGGGCTTAGTTCTAGCAAAGTTAGGTTCTCAGTTTTCTGAAGTTTTAACAGAATAATCTAGTTCTTCTTTTATGGGGAAACTAGAAGTTTTGTTAGATGGACTGACCCCGATGATGGAACAATCAGCATTATATGCTGTTCCAGGAGCATAACTGTTGTGATCATCTTCTGTTTCAGAAAGTCATGCTGTAAAAGCATCAACTTTGGTGTTCTTCCATTTACCTTTATCTTTTAGATGGAATCAGAGATTTTTTCCAGAATAATGAATGAAGAAACTATTGGAGCATTGCAAACTGATATCTTCTTATTAACTTCACCCCAGTCTCCATTTCGTCTAGCTGTAGCCACAATTTCTATATAGCTGGATGGACTATGATGGGTCCAGGAGGACCAGTTGTACCCTTGCCACAATCAGAAATAATAGAAATGGAGAGGCCAATATCCACTTGGAAAACCATGTTCACTAATAATTTCAGAAGCTATCTTCAGAAATACTTCGTTTACTTGGCTTTCTAACTTAACCTATGGCTGATAACCTGTTGAAATCAAGGCTTGGGGGCAGTTTGCTTGCTTCTCTTAACCTACTGGCGTCACATGACTTTTCTTATTGTAAACACACATTTTGTTGTTTCCCAGGTAGAACAGCTTTGCCCTGTGGTCTAGAACTTGGTAAGTCCATTCTTAAGGGCTTGTTCACCTTTGAAAGTTCTGGCTTCTTCAATATGACCTGTAGAATCCCTAGGCTTGCTTGCACTTAAAAAAAACATGCTAATCCACTCGGGCCTGAGCAATTAGAACCCAGAGTCTATGCTTCTGCCCTTTTAAAATTTTACCATTTCAGCTGGGACATTGCTGAGTTCTTATCTGGTCCTGACACTTCTTTAACTCAGTTTGAGCTCTTTGATAATTATTGTGGATGACTTTAAACTCTCCCATTTTTGTAGAGAAATATGCTTCATCCAGCTTTTCCCTTTCTTGCTCTTGTCACGTTAATACTGATGTTATTTTCTACATGATAGGCAGATTGTGATGTGCTAATTTTCATGACCAGTGAGCTGGTTTTATTGCTTATTGTTACCATTTGTTATTTAAAACATTTATATAGTTGCCCATCTTCTAGCCAACTTTGGGTGGCTCCATTGTCCTCAAGAAAAACAATACAAATAAAACAGTCCAGTAGAAATAAAACTTGTACTGTTTGATTGGAGATGGGTAGGTGGTAATCACTTCCTCCTTTCTCAATAAAATCAAGGTTCAGTGTCCCCAAATCAGAAAAAGACACATGAACAAAATTGGTGGACTATTCACACATTACATCTGATCTCTATTGCCATTTTAATGCAACCAATATAGGAGGTAATGGTATTACCTCCTATATTCTCTAGGCTCACATCCCAGCCCTTCTCCCGCAGCCTGGCATATTCAAGAAGCATTTTCTGGGTGCAACAGTATTGGTTAAGTGCTACAATTTGTTTTCATTATGAGGCAGTTTCTCTCAAGGCAAATTGGCAAACTCTGCTTCCATTCTAATGTTAAAATTAGAGAAAAACATGGGACTAGTTCCCAATCAGCAGCATAATCAAGAGTATAGAGACAGTTTTAATGCAGCAAACCTGAGCACACATAAGCCAGAAATAATACACTAATACAACTGTGTAATCAAAATCTTTTCTGTACACAATATTTTCTCATGCTGTTCTTTTTCTCATTGGAAGTTTTTAGTTGTTAACTTTATCTCAACCAGGGCTAAATATGTTCTGCTTTTTCATTCGTCAACAACCATCATCCATAATTTTCTTCTCTGCCTTCTGCCAGCACATTTCCCCCATTTCTGGATTGCTAAATTCTATGTTCATAAAAATACAACCCATTGTTCTCTATTTTTAAAATAGATTTAAGAAAAAGAAAATTATGTCAATATTTATACACATTTTTGCCAAAATATGGAGTGCTGAACATGAAAAGAAGTTGATTATATGAAACTCTGGACTGTGGAACTATAGTATTCATAGAAATGGCTTACAAAATCCTAATTAAGATTGTATTTATAATGCCTAGTGTGTAGTTTCCCCATCTTACATTTATTTTAGTTATGACTATAAGAATTGGGCTGTCTTCTTTCTGGAGGTAAATTGCTAACTTAAATAGCCTTGAAAAAGGGTAGCTAAAAGATTTTGAAATGGGTAGTTTAGGTACACTATTCCACACAATACAGGGGAAAAAAAATCAAGTAAGCTTCTGCTCTTTTTTTTTTTTTTTGATTGTTATATAGGAAGGAATCTTATTTTCTTTTAGGAAGGACTCTTAATTTCTTCAGAGCTGTTTCCCAATATAGTCGCATCTTGCTTATTGGAAAAACTGGACCCAAGGTATGATGCACCCATTTATAATTTTAAACTAAGTTATTAAACGAATAGAAGGAGAGTGAATGGGGAAAATGGCACCTATTCAAGATTTTTCCTTACTTTCCATGACATTTATGATTGCTAGATCAATGCTATGAAGTTCAACTAATGTTTCCACAGTCTTACTCCACATTCTTGCAAACAAGTGAATATTTAATAGACTGAGTTACTCTACAATTGAGGAGGAGAAAATTTCAATAGAAGCACTGGACTGTATTTCAGTTTTACTCTCCGTAAGTTTTAGGATATTTCCTTTCTAATGACTTTGTATTTGTGTATTAAACTTGTTAACAGTGGTGGGATTCAAATAATTTAACAACCGGTTCTCTGCCCTAATGACTGGCTGGGTAGGCATGTGACTGGGTGGGCGTGGCCAACTCGACATCACTCATCACACCCAGCCCTGCCTCCTGGCCACTCGTCTCAAAGGCAGAGGTGGGATTCAGCCGGTTCGGACCGGTTCAGGGTAATCCCACCACTGGTTGGCCCCACCCCTGCCCATTTTTCAGCCTGTTTTGAAGTCCACAAGTCTTAAAGTTGCCAAGATTGGATACCCCTGAGCTAGATGTTCTGATAGATCAGTGTTTTTCAAATTTGGCAACTTTTAAGATGTGTAGACTTCAACTTCCAGAATGCTGTCCGGGCAATTCTGGAAGTCCACACATCTTAGGATTACAAGTTTGAAAAACCCTGTCAAAAATGGGCAAATTAAGATCCTTTTTAGGGATCTGTGCTTTGGTCTCCTTTAAAAAAAAAAAAAGCACAGATTATCCTGAGCGGCATATCTATGAAGGAATACTCTAATAGAAACATGCTTTATGCATAAAAATATAAAAAGGCATCTAAGGATCACTAATCTCCCCACCTTCATGGACCATAATTTATGAGAAGAAGTTCGCAATGATCTCAACAGAAGTTTTCCTCAGCTCTGCTTTGCCTGAATATGCAATATCTATGCTCTGTCATTGAGCTGTGATCATTCTGGCCCTAAAAATAGACACAAAGTTCTCTCAATCACAAGAATTGTCCTCCATTCTCTTTATTTATAGTATGGGACCCTAAAAATAGACACAAAGTTCTCCCAATCATAAAACTGCCCTCCTCTGTCTTTATGTATATTCTGGAATAGTCAGATAATGAGGAAAAGCTGAACAGGAGAGATACATGGACAGACATTATTATTGATCTGATTTATCCTAGAACTGTTATCACTGGAAAAAAGGGACTTTACACCTGATACTTAAGATTCCTTCCCTACCCCACCCCATTACTTGGGGGGGGACTTGTGGGGGTGGGGGGTTTCTCTTGGTTTTCCTCCCTCCTTTCCTTGAGTACTTTCCAAAGAGTCTGCTTGTTGTCCAACTAAATGTGCTAGAGACAGATGTGTGTTTTAAAGCACAAACTGTTTTGCAAAGAGATGTACTGATATGAGGAAAAGGTCCAAGTGGGTGGAAGGATTTTGACCCTCTTTCAAGCTTATTTTCTCAGAATTGGTTCTAAAACTGGACGTAAAGTTTATTAGTACAGAAATTGTAATTGGAGCAAAGAAGGAAGCAGGGGGCTTTAGGAAGGCAACATTATGGCAATTCAAGTTTTTGATGAAGTTTTCTTGTTTTCCTTATTTTCATATCTTGGCTTTAAATCAACCCAAAGACATTACATTTGTTCAACATAATCTATATATGGGGTATGGGAACTTACATCAATTTTTTTCACAAAGTTTTGCTATAGTCCAGGTGCTTAGTAGTGCTATTTTATACTATTTCATATGGTTGTGTAATAATCCAAATTCAGAAGGGGGAATAATCTTTGGGGTGAAGGCTCACTTTGTGTTTGCCAGCAAATGTTTAAAAGATTTGTGCAGCGGGGCATGAAAAAGCACAATGGATATGAGGTATTGAGAGGTCTGAAGTGTGTGCCCACACAAGCTACAAATTCGTCTTCCCCTTTCAAATCCAGATTGTTGTACAGATTTGAAATCTTCATTTTTCAGCCTGTTTTCCAGGCCGTTTTTGCACTGTTTTTTGGGGCTGTTTTCGGCTGTTTTTCGGCCATTTTCAGGCCATTTTGGATTAAAAATGGCTTGAAAATGGCCAAAAAACAGGCTGAAAACAGCTGAAAAAACCGGCCAAAAAACAGGCGGGGCCAGTGGTGAGATTAGCCGGTTCGCCGAATTGGGCAGAATTTTAACAACCGATTCTGAACCGGCTGAAGCCCCCCCTCTGCTTGCTAACCACCATCATTATTGCCAATTAAGATTCATTCTTCAGGGTTGGAGAGCCTTGGGGAGATGCAACTCCAAGGAGAAGAATCAACAATAAAAACAATTATTACTGTGACCAATTTGATCCCTGCAAGGAAGAGTTACATGTGTCAGACTATAGCTTGTAAAAGATAATCTGATAATTAGTGGAAAACGAGCTATAAGTATTCCATGTCCCTTCCTATGCTGAAACTAGGGAAAGAAACAATAGCTATGTGCTGTTACTGTAAGGAAAATTTCCTACCTCCATCTGCATGGAGATCTAAACGGCTGGGAAAAATACTTAAGCCCCAGAGGTATTTACTTAGGATCCCAGATCACTTTCAGACATGTCCTCTATTTTTCCATCCTTCATCTAGTGCATATCTAGAAGGCCTATAGCCTCCAGAAATGCTTTTGGTTAAACACAAATGGTAATTAAAGAGGAAGAGAAAAATCAAGTGTTTTCTTCCAAGAAATTCTTTCATTTGCTATACATTAGGATTTTTAAAAATAATTATGCACTGTGGCAGCAGTCATTCCTTTTGGTCATAAAAGTTCAAGTTTTCAGCAAATGCAATTGTTGTACACCATCAAAGATATTTGAATGACTCAGAAATAGGCTTCTTCAGTGTACATGTATAATTTTTTTCACCTGCAGTTTATTTTATACATTCTCAGCATGATTGTTGATGCCAATAGCATGAGGTATTTGAAATATGGTCAATAAGAACCCACTCATTCTGTTTAAAGATTTATATGATAAAGATTGGCTTGGGATAGGACTTCTGAAATACTTTTTCTTGAACAAAATAAATTTTCAGAACTTTTTTTTAATAGTCAAAACAAGATTCAATGAATAGAATGAATCGATGAATCACAAAGCTGAACATTTTTTTCTAGATAAAAATGGCAATAGTAGGAATTTCCATGGATATATAGTACATTATGTAAAATTCAATTATCTATGTTATAATTTTTAAAATGTATCATGCACATTTTCTGTCAATGGCTCGTTGTCCTTAAAATGATACAAAATTGTTGCTGTGACATCGCTTAAGAAACCTACAAATGGTGATAAATATAGAATTTCTTTTAATTGATGTTTTGTTAAGAAAAGAATTCCTCAGTTTTATTCATCTATGACTAGCAAAAATATATGCATTTCTGTGATGGTTGTAGGCTAGGCCACCAATTTAAAATCCAGCCTTTTTGACCTGAATCTTTTATAAATGCTAGGGAATTGGAACATAAATGTATCTTTCAAACATTTCTGGTTTAAAGGCAAGAACGAGTTTTTAAAAAGATAAATATAACAGGCAGCTCATTGTACAACTTTTAGGTATAATTAGCTGATAAATTACAGTTCTTATTTTGCAGTACGATAGGCATAATCCAAACCGCTAAGCATTTTTAACACCCCTAATTTCAGAGGGTGACACAAAACATAGGCTTAAATGCATTTTAGTAAAATACGCAAGACTCAGATATGGCTGAAATGTGTCTTTTTTTTTTAATCTGACAAGTTTAAAGCCTTTTTTTTCTTTTTCTTTCTAGCAGACAAAAAAATTAAAACAATGAGGTCTTTACAGTTTCACAAGAGGTTGTTGTTTTACTGCAACATATAACTGTAATATTCCTTAGCTATTTCCACAACCAGTCATGATAATCAATGCAATATTATGACCTCAAATGTGCAATATTCAGGAACTCTTTAAAAATCTTTTCTTCAGGCCAGTTCACAATACTATATATGTAAGTTCTCTTGATGGTGTATGATAAAAATGAATGAAATTCTAATATCTTACTTTCATGTTTAAAATAGCTTTTATGAACTGATGCCTATCTTATAAGATTTACACTTTTAGACAGACAAACAAGGGCTGACCAAACTGTATGAATGGCATGCTTACAATACAAATCATTCAACATGGCTTGCATGTGATAAACAAGAACAAAGAAGCTCAATCTAAATTCTTCAGATTCCATTAGTCAGACATTATAAGTATGATCATAAGTATATGAAAGGCATCAATTTGCATATATCTTCTCAAACCTATTTCTATCTGTATGGAATATCTGACTGATTTACACAGTATTCCCAATTTCTAGTCTTATACGCAAATGGCAAGAGCCTCCAAGTTGAACTAAGACAACTGAAGTTCTTGATGTTAGAAAAAAACAGAAAAACAAATGTTAAAGAAATCTTGTGGAATGAAAACAACCAAGGGCATATGTGTATACAGGAGAGAGCAAAAGGCAAGGGCACAGGTACGATGAATCAGGAGGGTCAGTTCTTTCAATAAGGCTTAGACATTATTCCAAACTACAATAATACAATTTCCGATAGAATATATACAGTACTTTAGATTAGGAAAGTAGAAGTGAATGTTACAATGCTTATAAAAGAACCAGAGACGTTACGACAGTCAAGAGGACTTCCTTCAAAAAACAGAATTTTTGATCAAATGGGAAGAATGGAAAAGAGCATAAACTACCACAGATAAAAGATGCAAAAAGACCACATAGCAAAAACATTTTTAAAAACCATCAACAAAACATTCTTCCAAATACATTCAGAATAATAAATTAACCAGGTGGCCATTTAGCTGTTGCATGACAGGGAAATTAAAGATGTGCTAAAGGAGGGTAATAAAACAGTACAGAAACTGAAGGATTATTGGCTAATGGTATTCACTTCTGAAGGTATAGAACAGATGCCAAGCTGACTTTTTCAAAGGGAAAATTATTTATTGTTATTATTTATTAAATTTGCTCTCTACCCATTTCGCTGCAAGGCGATATCAAATTGGATGAGTTAAGACCAATAGATATAAACAGAGATGAGTTTATAGTCCAGATTGACAGGCTGAAACATTCTCAGTCCAGACATTATTGAACAATTTAGGAAACTTCTGGTATTTTTATAAAAAATAAGCACCCCTTTCATCTTAATTTGTTGTAGATATGCCACAGATTAGCATCAGTTTCCTGACTAGATATTAAACAAAGTGATTTTTAAATCCATTTTTTTAAAAAGGATTGAGGGGCAAGGAGGGAAACTAAGCTAGTTTAACATTTGTTTGAGGAAAGTGGTTAAAATATTAAAGACAAAGTAAGCAAATGCATGAAAGAACAAACCTTGTGCAAATAGAGATCTTGCCTCATTACCCTTCCAGAAATTTTGTAGGTATCTTCAAACATGTAAAAAGGGATTCAATAAATACAGTACACTTTTGAGTTTTAAACAATCTATGCCAAAGTCTCTCATCACAACCTTCATGGGATAAAGTGGGTTAAATACCATAACCCAACAGATATATGTACTTTGATTTTATAAAAAGTTTTAGTAACAGTCCTCATAAAAGGCTCCTGAGTGAAACCATGACACAGAGGCACTACTATAGGCTGCCAGCTGATCCAAACCCTACAGACAATAGACTCTACAGGCAATTCACATGCTGGTAAAAACTGCAAAATGGAATTCCCTAAGGATGAGGATTGTTCCAGTGATTTTTAACTTGTACATAAATGATCTACAGATATCCCTATCATCCATCCATCATCTATCTATCTATCTATCTATCTATCTATCTATCTATCTATCTATCTATCTATCTATCTATCTATCTATCTATCTATCTATCTATCTATCTATCTATCTATCTATCTATTATCTCTCTCTCTCTCTCTCTCTCTCTCTCTCTCTCTCTCTCTCTCTCTCTCTCTTTCTCATTCTTTTTATTGAACACTTTTTGTGTATTCTCTCTCATCTTCTATCTCTATTTAGCTATTTATCTATGTAACATTCATAGATACATTCAGGTCAGTCTTGACTCTTGGCAGCTGCCTGGAAAAGTCAATGTAAGTTTTTTTTTGTTTTTTTGTTTTGGCAAGATTTAGCTATGACCGAATGATAGTCCCAGTTGCTTATACATTCAGCTGAGATTAGTGCTTTTAGTCTCAAGCCTAGTATTTTAACCACTTTCCCAAACTGTCTCTCTCTAAACTATCTAGTGTGATAAAATTAAAAAAAGAACTGTGAAAAACTTGAAAAGAATCCCATTAAACTGGATTAAAATGCTAAGAGCATTTTGGCTTTGAAATGCTAAGAGCAATTCAACAAACAAGTATAAAGAGATGCAGGTTGGCATAAAAATTCCAGTGAAATCAAAATAGAGGAAGATTCAGGACTCACAGAAGGATTCCGCCGCCCCCCCCCCAGGTATATTAGGAAATTTGCCACCAGTCTTTGTGATAACACAACTAATGGGTGGTTTTAAAACACAACTAACAGGTAGTTTTCAAAGAGGACTGCACAGGATTAATTGAAGTGCAAGCTATTAATTGCTACTAACCACTCAAGGCTGTGTACACAAACAGCATGCTGGTTGCTATGCTATAATTGATAGTAGAAAGTGGATATTGGTCCATTGCTCTCCACTTACACTTATCCTGTGACTCTGAATGCTGATGAAATGGGACTTCTGGTTGCTTTCCCTTAACCCAGCTATTTATTTGTTCAAATTATACTTTAGCTTTCTACTCCATAAGTTCTCACTTTTGAAAGCTCCCCAAAGTAATTTCTTGTTGTGTATTCTCCAATTATTTTAAGAGAAATACAGACGATCTGCACATAAACTTTCTATTACATAAAATATACTGTATACTTAAAATGGTGAATAGAATATGTACCTTCAAAAAAAATTTTTTTTTTAGATATTGGGCCATAACTTGAGTGTTGCCAAATATGTAATCAGTTCTTGCCAAACACGTGAGAACACTGCAATGGCCCCATTCTTCTTTGCAACAATGAGTGTGGTGGAATGTTACGTTTAGGTGGAACAAAAATGATCAAAAATTTAAACAACTATTTGTATCAGTGAAGCTAATTGCAACCTGTTTTCGAAGCTGGAATATAATTGGAAATATTAAGTGCATGTAATGTATAGATGATTCTAAAATTTATTTTGATCATAGTATATGCATTAGAAAGTTAAGTCTATTGATTTTTTTAAAGTGTTTTCAAGGGAAAAATAGTATGCATAGCATTATCTATAATACATACATTGCAAAAACATACGCTTTTTAAATTAAAACTATGTCAAACTTTCTCTTAATTCTCATGTGCAGAATTAAGATTTAGGTGCAGTTGAATCCAAAAGTGACATGGAAATCACTTTTCTGTGCTGCTTAAAATTTCAATAATATTTGTATGGAATGATATAAATAATAATTTTAATTACTGTTGATACTATAAATTCTACTTGTGAATTTGAAGAAAAAAATTCTAACTGGTTCTAACTGGCAAAATGAATGAATATTTAGAGTCAGAAAAACATCAATGGTAATATCAAAGAACGAAAAAGAAAGGAAGAAAGAATTAAAGAAAAAGAAAGAATAATAATAATAGCCTTTATTGTCATTGAAGCTATTTTCCGAATAGAATTCTCACTTTATTTCTAGAAGAAAAATGGTTCCCTATCTCTAATTTTTTGAACTGAAAAATATGGCTGGTAAATTTTCCTTGAAACAATTTATATGTAGCTGATGTACTGAACAAGGCTCTTGAATCCTCTCAGTGAACGTCCTGACAGAATATTATATTCCTATGATAATATTTAATCTCTTTTTTCTAAACTTTATGATACAATAAATGATTTACCTTCATTTCTATCTCCTGCTTGATGTCAGAATAATACTGAATAGCTAGCATCCTGTTGTGGTAGTAAAGATTTACATATAGGAAATACATTTTGGTGTTGTTTTACTCCAAGTTGTGGGGTGGGGAAAATCACTTTGAGACAGCATTTGGAGTTACTGAAAATAAAATAATAAAAATGCTCCAATATAATGACAAATAATTCATGTTTATAGCAATAGCTCTTTACCATCTCCAATTTGTACTTAGTTCGATTTGGATAACAAGATATTTTGTAGAAATAATGCGATATCCTAGTGGGATGTCTGATGCAAAGTTTTGTTACTATTGCATCCTCATTTTATATGGCCAAGTTCTGGAACTGATGAAATTTTTTTCTCCCCATTGAGAAATCTAGCCTTCATCTCCTTTTCTTTTGAAAGCATCATTGGCAACTGGGATCAGTCCCCATGTCTGAATCTCTATCAGACTTTCATGAACTGGTGCCACAAGAGAGCTGAATTTCTGCACTTTGCATATGATGGTTCCAGCTTGCTGAGCAAGTATGCACATTGCTGGGGCTTTACAGTCTGCTCCTTTGTGCAGAAATAAAAAGTAGAACCCTTTAATTATAAATTAAGCAGATGTCTCTCCAGATTTTAATGCAACAAGTTCAGAGTCATGTATGTACTTTCCATTCAGATGCTCACTGTTGGAATCACGATGATATAGATAAACAGGAACTTCCGTGATAGATGTTGCTGTGTAGGAGGTAGACCGTGTAGAGCAATGATCACGGCGCCTTTGACCCCACTGAGTTTTATACTGCATCCATTGCCGCTTCAGAGTTCCTTGGACCTATAACCAACATATATTAGTTGTTAGCAAATACCTGTGAATTAATTAATTTTAAGATCGCTGATTCCTGAAAAACATATTTAGAATGGAAATCACTTCAATCAAAATACTGCTCAGTTTTCTCAAATAGTTTTCCCATGTGTTACACTATAACTCCCCTAGCAATTATCACACTTTGTATGGATTATAGGAGTTGACATCCCACATACCAGCCTAGGAGTGGTTGCCGTAATCAATAAGTGACCTCAATAACAGCTTTAATGAGATATAAAGAAGCGCATGTGGAATTCAGTTCATGCAAAAAGATTATTTCTTGCCTAAAACATGCCCTTCCTTGATATGCTTAGAGATCAGAAACGCTTCAAAACTGTGCAGTATATGCTTCTGGAAATTGCATATAGAAAGAACAAGACATCAGGATCAATCCTTCTTGTGCCTGAACAAATGTTCCTTCATTCAAGCTAGGCTTCTGCCTTCTATTTTGCCTTCCTTGGAACCAACGATGCCAGAAGCTGTGCTGTTTTTGTGAATTTTTGGGAAAAGAAAATATTAGCTATCCAATATATGACTTTCAGAGGAGATTTAATGCTCCTTGTGGTAATGCTTTTAATATTTTTTAACCTGCAAATTGCTAGAGAGAGTTAGTTATTGTCCAGAATATAAATAGTAGTAAAAAAATAATAAAGAAAACAGCAAGTTCACACTGTTCAAATTAAGCCCAAGTGAATCTTTGAAAAGAGGTCAAAGGAGTCCCACAAAAGTCAGTTAACTAGCTAGCCCTGCTAAAGAGTTATTTTTTTATAAGGTAGCATTATAGCTACCTTATATAGGTACCTCTGTGTCTTGTGACACAGAGCCAACAACCATTCAGTGTGGAAGCAATGTAACACAGTCTCATACAATGGAATTTTGAAATCTTTCATATATGGCTTTTTTTATTATCTTCCTGATTCTCCTTCCAAAGATTTTTATATGATCCATACATGCCAACATCCACTTGTGCATCCATTCTGATCTGTAATTCTTAGTTGGCACCATACATTCAGATGTATTTTATTCTTCAAATCTAGATCCCTGTTCCAATGTCCTCAAAGTCATGGACAATAAACAACCATTCAGCAAGTCCAAACCTTTTAATATTTAGGAGCTTCGAGAATCAGAAATGCTTATTGTGACTAACTCAAAGGGCATCCAGACCATTCTCAGCTATACAAGCTTTCTATTTTAATCAACTATTTTAATCCAGTCCTTCCAGCTGCTAAAGCTTATGCCCACTTATTGCCTGAGATTCAATTAAAGCCATACAGTGAGATGGAAATATTAGAGAAAGTTCAATCCAAAGTTTGGAAATATTTCCCAGATCCTGTGCTGCATTTCAAATGTAGTATTTAGACAAGAAGAAAGAGCCACTAGAGTTGAATCTGGCTTTTAGATTATTATCTTTAATTTTTGTAAGGATTTGTTATACTGTGTAGTCCAGCTTGATTGGACCTTTAGTTATAGGAGACAATTTTTGTTCCACATGAAAAAAGAAACATTACTGAGAAGTTATAATTCTGTGGCTTTGCTTGGGATACCCCTTTGCCATTTGAATTAGAGGAAGCCAATTCAATTTGGAATTAAAGGAAGGCCATTGGTAAAATGTAGAAGGCAAACTGATTACATAGCTTGCACCTTTGATGTATTCATTAATAACCAATTTCCAAAATATAAACCAGTCAGCCATTTGAACAAAATCATTGTTTCAAAGATTTTGAAGAGCTTCATCCTTGACTCACTTTAACACTATCCCCAGCGTTGGAAGTGAACAACAGAAAAATTAATTTTTCCAAATGATTGTGCCCCATTGATGCAGGGGCAATTCAATCCAGAGTGTGTTATATGGCCAATTCTAAGGGACACTCATTTGCAATTGATCTCTCTATTCTATAAATTCACAGGATATTCTGACATCCATCCATCCATCCATCCATCCATCCATCCACCCACCCACCCAACCCCCCCACCCCCCAACCAACCAACATTAAATTCTTGGCTCCACCTGGTGAACATCAGGGTTTTGATACAAAGAAAGGAGGGAAATCACGCAGAACATGGCTTCTAATCCCCCCCCCCAATCTCTTAACAATAGTTTTCCTTTGGGCTATGACATGTGATTGAATAGGAAGAGAGATAGAAAGCTTAGAATGCAGAAGAGCTCAGTTTTTCCAGGTGACAGTCCAACGGCCTCTCCCACAGAGATCCACTGATAATTTTTTAAATGATTTCCCCCCCTCCATCATCAACATCTGGGCCATTTTTAGCTCAGCTGTTTTGCTGGTTTCTTCTACCATACCAAATTTGGTTCCATTCTGTTTAGTGTTCAAGGTGTTAGCCTGCTGATGGGCAGTCTTAAGCCCTTTCACATACTTTCTTTCTAACATCGTATTGCAGTGAATAAAAATGGATTCTTCAGGTTATTCGTTTTTAAAGTAATGCTTTTGGCTTTTTCTGAAATGATATCATCCTTGCTTGGTAATAACTCACTCTCATTTATCCTCTATTAGGAATAAATTGTTAAAAATCAGTCTGAAACAACTTTCTCTTCCTGCACCCCAAATCTCAGTGATTATCTCCTCAACTTTAAAGGATAATGGCTAGCTTCACAGAATGGTCAGGCTGCATAAATCTGACAACACCGAAATTGCAACATAAAGAATATCTATAGAGAGCGTGTAGATTAAACTTTACATTACAAATGTATCTGGAATGTTTATAGAAAGCATCTATACCCAGTTCTCTACTGGTTCTTCCTTTCAAAATGATTCCACAAAAGAGAAAAATGCCAGCCATTACAAATCCCCTTTCATGGGCAATGATCATAATAAGCAACATGAATTTCAGGCTGGGAACTATGAAAAAAGACATCTTTCTTTAAATTGAAGAAATATCTTATTTAGCTTCATGCTTTTTCACTAGGTGGGATTGAATTTAGGCTATTACACCAGTTTGAAAGTTAAATGACATACAGAATTCCACAGGTTTGGTAGCCCTGAAAAATGTAGGCAATTTATTTCTGACTCAGTTGCCATATATGTGAGATCTCATTGCATTTCTATGGTTACATTAGCCATTGAAATGATTGGCCATGGTCTTTAAAAGAGAAAGAATGCTTATGGTCTTTATAGACATGAAACTGTTTAACTCTTATTTTTCTTTGGTAAATGCCAAAAGTCATAATTGTGCTTTCCTTTTTTTTTTTTTTTTTTTTTTTTTTTTTTTTTTTTTTATTGAACTGTGTCCCCGCCAGTGAGCTCCGCAGAGGGGATGGTGGCCATATGATTGAAACCATGATCTGTTTATTTTTGCAGGAAAACCTACAACCTATAGAAGTTTGAGCCATGAAAGTTCTTTTCAGTCATTATTTCTAAGTGTTTCTAGATCATCAAAAATAGAGATGATTTTTACATTACTTTGTGGACTAGGGGAATGAAAACATATAGAAAGGCCGTTAATTATATCTGAGTCCAGTTAACTTATTCTTATTGGACAGACTCAGTCCTGTCTTTAATTTACTGTCTGGTGTTTCCTTCAAATTATGGCTTGACATATGTGAGGTTTCTCAAACAGAACAAAAAGAAAAAAAATCACCTAGAAACTTGAGACTTACCAGCTCAATAGAGATATAAGCAGTGCTATGAATTAAGTAGTAGAGTGCTTTTGAACTCACATTCAGTTTAGTAACTTTTTTTATCAATATCAAAGATTTTTCCACATAAAAATTCTCTCCTGGATTTTCTCTGAGACTTCCCCCCCCCCATCTAACAACCTACTTACATATTTATATTTTTAGAGTAAAGCTTTTAGTTGTTACTCTTGTTAAACAAAAAATCTTACAGGACTACCCATAAATCCCAGTTTAATGTCTTCCCATCCTCCCTCTAAGCTTTTTTTTTAATGAAGATTAAATAAAAATGCCAATAGATTAAAATCACCAAGTTACAGAATTGGAAGGCCAACAGAGCCATTGAGTCTTACTCAGGGGTGGGTTCCACTTACTTTCCCTACCGGTTTGCATCGCGACATCATTGCATCGTCACGTCGCGGAAAAGACCCTCTGCGCATGCGCAGAAGCCTCTGCGCATGTGCAGAGGGTTCTTTTGCCAGCCGCAGCAACCGGAGAACCGGGGCGTGGACAGCCGGCCATCGCTGCCAGTTCGGCGAGTGGATGCAAATTTCCGCCACCAGTACGGGAGAACCAGTCCGAACCGGCAGCAACCCACCACTGGTCTGACTCCCCATTCAGTGCAGACTTCCAAATGAAAACATCTATGATACATGATTTTTTGGTTTTTGAGTTGGACACATTCAACAAAGGAGAACCCACTCTCTCTCTAAGAAATTGGGGTGTTTTTTTAATCAAACTGTTCTTATCATAAGTTTAGGTTGAATGCAGATTTAATTATATACAGTGTACTCGTAATCAATGAAATATTTATTTCAGTGGATTTACTTTAAAATATGTAAAGATTCAGATTCAGCATATTTTATTTTCTCATTTATATTTAAAGCATTAATATTTAATTTCATCTTGTTCCTTCTAAAACGTTGAATTCTAGATAAAACTGGTACTGACAATTTGTAACCTGCAATATTTGTTCCAAATGTAGGTACAGAATAATAACTTTTGAAATCCTTCAGTCTATCTTGTACAGTGTACTGTACAATGGCCTAGAAATATGCAATTCATCTTATGATAAAATGTAACTTCCATCTCATTATAGTTAATCTCCTTTTGTTGCAAAGGAATTGTTTTCTTCCTTTAAGAAAAGCTTCACTGGAAAAAAAATGAAAATGAAGGATCTGTGCAGATATCTTCCCACCGTCATGGTTATATTGTTAAAATTAAGTTGACTAAAAGGGGTGTTTTCAGTGATTTTATATACTGTATATAAGTCCCAACTCAAGGCAGCAGTTCTTATACCATCATGGGCAAATTAATTGTTCTCATTGTCAGGAAATTTCTCCTTAGTTCCAAGTCTGATCTCTCTTTAAAGAGCTTCCACCCATTGCTAAGAGAATATTGCAAGGCACTGAGTTAGCCAATGAGTTGCCCTAAACTTGAAGCATGTATAAAAGAAATAAGATTTTTCAATATGATTCAAACAAACTAATCTGAAGAATCTACTCTATTTTCAAGCAAAATAATGCAGAACATTTATTTTTCATTATTAAACTTTACTTCATTGCATGTAACGGTCATACTTTAAATTTTGTTTTGTCTCTTCTATAGGTTTCCCACATTTTATGTATGTATTTATGCATTCTTTTAAATGCATATATAAAAAACATTGATAAAGACCTTTTCTGAAGTGGCTTCCATTAAAGAGTAAAAAAAAAAACTAATTTAAACTAGCACTAACTGCCTAAAAATAATTTTAAATGAATAAAATCAGCAGCATTATCCAGGAAAACAAAACCTGAAATAAATCTTAAACATGTATAAAGAAAATGCATCTTTTGAAGAAGTCATTCTCTCATACGGGAGTCAGGAATATCATTGTTGGGGTCATATCTGCAGACTTGCAAAAAGAGTCTTTGAGTCAGTGCTCAAAGCACAGGCTGGGCAGGTAAATGGGAAACCAAGATGACACTCCTAATACAGATCATTTTTGAAAGTGGTTGATTATATGCCATCAAGTCATTTTTGACTTCTACCATATGGATACATTTTATACATGACAATCTATCTCTAACCTGTTTTTTCAGGTTTTGTATGCAGACCCTTTTCCAGAGAGCTGGGTCCTTGCATAATGTGTCCTAAGCAGAAGTGGGTTCCTACCGGTTCTAACCGGTTCTTTAGAACAGTTAGTAAATCGGTGATGACATCACGGAACCGGTTCTTTCAGTGTGTTCCATGGGCGCCGCCATCTTGGATTTTTTGATTGCTGCGGGGGGGGGAGGCATAAAGCACGCATGGCGCAACCCTGAGCAAACTGGCAGCAAATGGATCCAGAACCCATCCCTGGTCCTAAGTAGGATAATTTGAGCCTGATCATTTGTATCTCAAGTAAGAACTCTAAAGCTGATTTGTTTAATCCATTGATTTGTTTCCTTGGCTCTCCGTGATATTCTCAGGAGTGCTCTCCAACACAAAAGTTCAAAGACATAAATAGTCTTCCTATCCTGCTTCTTTAAAGTCTACTTTTGCTTCTATAGAGTATCCCAGGAAATATATTGCCTTGCACAATTCTTATCTTTATAAATACAGTATAGACACATCATGGCATTTAATATATTTTCCAAAGCCTTCCTGCCTGTTCTACCAAGTGCTAGTCTGCGGCATATTTCTTGATTGTTTGATCCAATACTGTTGATCCTATAAAAGGCAGAAGCTATCCACTTTCAATATCTTCATCATCAACACATGAATGTAAATAATGCGCCTGAGCAAAAGATATGTTTAATATAAAATCACTGCATACAATTATTCTGACAATATAACTAAACAATGACAAATGCAATATATAATTTTTATCAAGATGTATCATTTCTGTTGCTCAGTCCAGCTGATAGAAAGATTGTATTTGCTTCTGAACCATTTTTAAAGGTGCTTGATCTTATCAGGAACTGATCATTTAGCGCAGAAAACTCAGATACTGTTTCTGCAATAAAATGACTTAAATAACCAATTTCTTTCAAATGGAACTTGTGGTTAGTGGGAGCCAAGTTATTCTCCCAAATCCTAGTGGCTGCTTTCCAAAACCATAATATTAATCTATCATGTTCAATATCAATCTACGCAAACTGGTATAGAAAGAACTCACCAAAATTGCAAGACTACACTGACTTATATAATCTATGGCCTCACTATGGCTTATTATTTTTTTAATGATGCTCAAGTATCTGCAAATTTTGAAGAGGACTGGCTTCAATGCTATGTATACTTTTCTTTTGGTCGAAACCCAGACTCTTCCCCATTTTTGTTTATAACAGCAAAAGGCAAAGATGCTACAGATCAAGAGACAGACTCAAAAATAATCTCACATGATCCTCATGCTTTTAATTTCTTCTATATTTGAACTGCTAGAATGCTAGAATTGCAAAAGACCTTGGGACATTTATTTATTTATTGCACTTGTTTACCAAGGACTCACAGTGCTTTCTACAGTTAATTAAAATCCATATCAAATAAAATTAAACCAAAGCTAAATTAAATTTAAACATACTAATTAGTCAGAGCATTATCAATCAAGCCAACAAAAAAGAAACAAAACCACAGAAACAATCAATGGTGTCTCCGGCAGAGCTCATCTTCTGTCATCCTCTGGAATGATATCAAAGGAGATAATTTAACATGCAAGGGGTGGCTTTCCATAGGAAGGCTGAGTCCAAGAGGTGCTATTTTTTACTTATGATAAACAAACAACAACTCCAGATTCATCTTCATTCACATTATGAAACTGGAACAATCAACAGTCTCTCCTGGCATGGTTTAGAAATTTGTAGATCAAAACCAGAATTTTGAATTGTATCTGTGAAATTATTGAGAGTCAATGCCTAGTCCACAACACCAGTGCTATATATTTCTGGAAGCCTGCTAGCACGTAGGTTGTCGTATTTTCCCCATATTTGGTCTAAACAGCCCTACATAGAACAGGTTACTGCATTCTAAAGGCATAGCAATTAATGACACATTCGACAACATTTTGGTGTGGCACCAATTATAAAGAAGATGAGAAAAGCCCGGCTCTGCTGGTATGGACATATCCTGAGAGCAGCACCTTCCACCATTGTCAAGACTGCCTACCAACTAGAACTCAATGGCTGGCTACCTCGCAGGCGCCCAAAACAGATATGGCAAGATACCATCAACAAAGATATGCAAGCCACAGGCCTCCGCCCTGGAGATGCAGCTGACCATGCAAAGTGGCGCTCAATGATCCGAAAAGCGGACCCTGCTCTTGCGGGAATATGCTAGGAAGAAGAAGAAGATTTAGTGAGGATATAAAAGATTTACTATATCAGGATCTTCAGTCTCTAGTTAGGGCTGTAAATGGTATATCTGTTCCTACTTGTCTATCCATCAGCAGTCATGAATCCCCAGAAGGATCACCAAATCACACATCCCAAATCATACACAGATAGTGTCGCTTCTTTGGGGGATAATTCTGGAACTGACAGAGAATCATGATGGAGAAATTCTAAATCTGTTTTTCTTGAATTCAATTTCAGAATGTTTCAACCAATCCAAACCTTTACAGCCACTAGACCCTGACAAGTCCTCCACAACCTCATCTGGGATAGGATATACTATTCAGTATCAAAAGCATAATTTAAAGAACCGTGGTGGCGCAGTGGTTAGAATGCAGTACTGCATGTTAACTCACTGCTCACTGCCAGGAGTTTGATCCTGAACGGCTCAAGGTTGACTCAGCCTTCCATCCTTCTGAGGTGGGTAAAATGAGGACCCAGATTGTTGGGGGCAATATGCTGACTCTGTAAACCGCTTAGAGAGTGCTGTAAAGCACTGTGAACTAGCGTATAAGTCTAAGTGCTATTGCTATTGCTATGAATCCAGGGAAGACAAAATGTACCATATGGCCCCAGTAGTTCTTTCCCCCCCAGGCCCAGGAGTCATTTCAGATTATGTAAATATGGACAACTGAACATGATTGGAGATGCTGATGTAATCAACTGTATCAATCAATTCAATGCATTATTCATAGTTATCATGAATCCCAGTCAAACTGAAACTTTTCAAAGCAATTGTCCTTGATGTTGGTTAATTCTTGCTGTGAATATTTAATGTTTTGGACCTTCAAGATTTTTTTTATAGGTAGTCCTTGATTTATTATCACAATTGGGACTGGAGCTTCTGTCACTAAGTGAGGTGGTCATTAAATGAGTCCTGCTCAATTGTTGCCATGGTTGTTAAGTGAATCACATGGTTGTTAAATGAATCAGGCTTCCCATGTTGACGATGCTTGTTGAAAGCTGGCTGGGAAGGCTGCAAATTGTGATCACGTGACCCTGAGATGCTATACTCATTGTAAATACATGCTGGTTGCCAAGAGGTCAAATTCTGACCATGTGACTATAGGGACGCTGCAATGGTTTTAAATGTGAGGACCAGTCATAAGACACCTTTTTTTTAACCACTATCATAATTTTGAATGGTTGCTAAACAAATGGTCATAAGTCGAGGACTACCTGTAACGTGGATTAAAATCTTTTGTTTTACTTCCCCATATAGAAACCAGAACTTTTTTTCTACCTGATCCTAAAGATTTCATTCGTTTCCTAAAGATTCATTTATTCATTGTATTTTCATTAGTCACTCTACAGCAGCTGCTTGCAGAGTAACAAGCAATAATAAAAGCTCATAAAAATCCTTATAAAATATTTCAACACAACAAATAAAACAAATGGTAAGTACTAAAACAGCAGAGATAAAATGGATTAGTAAACCATGCGTGCAGCATTAAGATAAATGTTAAACGATCTGAGCAATGACTGACTAAAATTGACCTGGCTCAAAATATCAACCAAGGTATTTCTGTCATTTGTTGGGAGTAATTTGTTTTGTTTTCCAAGCTAATCTAACGTGAATTCTACTTATCATACTAGGACTAAATGGCAGTATTAAATGACATGAATTTAAGTTTATTTGCTTACCTCTCCATTGAAGAAACAGAAAATAGTTGCCACAAGTAAGCCCTGAAAAGAAAAATGAAAAGCAAATTATTAAGATTGTTTCTATGATTACAGAAATTATAGAATGAAGTGTGTGTGTGTTTGTGTGTGTGTGTGTATTAGAATGAAATAAATCAGATATATTTTATAACATTTCACTATATGCAGGTATAGTTAGAATATAATAATTCACAATTCAAGAATTCTGCTAAAGAGCTATATAACCTAGCATCCTGTTACAGAAAACCAGGTCACTTATGAACTAATCCTCATCTGTTTCTCTAGTACAGGGGTGTCAAACTCACATCCTGACGGTGGCATCATGTAAACCTGGCGTGGGCGTGGCCAGCACGTGATGCATCTGGCCTACAGGCCGCGAGTTTGATAGCCTTGCTCTAGTATCTTCCTCTGTTTCTCTAATCTTCTTTTAAAACTATTTAAAAACTAATCAGGGATCCTGAAGTCCTAAGTAAGAAGGATGGAAATGAATGTCTTGATACTGTTCTGATTCAATGGTACTTGAGTCGGGAATTATCTCCACACATAACGAAAAGTAATTCCATTATTGATCTTCAGTTACATTTTCATATTGATGTGAAACACTTCATTTTGACTGTCCCGAATTTCACAATTTATTCCTTACATTTAGTTTTCCTTGATCAGAGACAAAACAAATGAATATCCTGAATGGGGGTCAAGGTGGAGTCTCAAAAAGTCAAGATGGCACTTCTAAGAAAATGGAGAGGGATTCAACAATGGTCATCATGACAATGTCATGACTTTTTGACACCCCTTTCTCTGCCTCCTGTGGATGCCTCTTATAAAATAAAAATAAAATGTGGCATTTTTCAAGTACTCACTCTTTCTTTCCATAAAAGCCAAGTCATTTGATAGAAAGTGGCATTTTCACAAAGAGTGGAGAAATTTGTGGAAAGAAATTATCATTCAAATGCAAACTTACAGGGGAAATTAATGGTCTGAAAGTACTTATTTCTTTTCTAAAAGAATACAGGACAAGCAGCTAAGAATTTTGGGACATTTGAAAACAAAGTAACACACCTATTTGGTGCAAGCTTTATTGATGGCAGCAATTATGATATTCAACCGAAGGACGTAACAGCTTTGGATTGGGTGATCTTTTGTCAGCAGAATACGTGTGTTTCCCTTTCTTGCCTGTTATTTTCTTGTCTCTATTTCTTGTCTGCTATTTTAAAATAGAAGTGGAAGTTCTAAAATCCCATCAATAGGATTGCCATTAACCAAGCTACCAAAATCCAACTCTTCATTAGATGGCACATGGCTATAGGAAACTCTTTGCTGCCATCTAGAGGACATCTGGATTGTTGTAGTTCAGATATGTCAATCCTACCCATTGATACATTGACAAAGGATCCCTAGTTATTTGTTGCAGCCCTTACAGCCCATGCCAGTCACAAGGATTAACACCTGCATTATGATGTGGGAAATGAGGCAAATTGTAGAACTTGCCCTAAAAAAAGTAGTCTTAGCCTAGATTTTAAAAAGCTATTTTCTTTTCAAACCCAGTGGAAATAAAACTCTGGCCTTATGGGTCCATACCCAGCTTGTTAATTTCTCCACCTGTTGCAGCCCTCACTCTTCTGAAAAGTATTAAATGCAGATCAGAGTTATTAAAAGGCTGCACATTTGTGCTTCAAAAATAAACACATACACACAGAGACATATTTGTGTGTCCTTTTGTGTGTGTCTGTGTGTATATATACAAAATAAATTCTTGCTGTGTGACATACTCATTACATACACATACACACACTTGGAAATAAGCACTTCTGAATTCTCTAATTTTCATAAACAATTTAGTAAATGTATATAACATTGCAGTCCTGCATCCTTTTTTAATAGCAATCTTCCTCTTTTTAAAAAATGTTTCTATCTTGTTTATAAAAGCATGTTTGGTCATATAATTTCATGGACATATTGCATTTTATACAAGTATAATGTAATCTGAACGTGTTCAGATGGTTTTGAAATAAGATTTTAGTTCACTATTCTGTAGGCAATACTACCAAAGGCAAATACAAGAGCCATGTAAGAAACAATGAAGAGGTTAAAGGCAATAAATGAGGTAATTTCAAACTAACTAATGCTCATTAAAAATAGCTTGTTTTGCTTTATAACATTTTGAACCTGCCTAAAACTATTGTTCTTCCATCAATGCAGCCTTCTCCAACAGAATGACTACTAGATTTCTTGGAAATTACAGCTTCTAGAATTCTGAACCACTAGATAACCTGGTCAAGTTTGCCATGAATCTTGAGAATAGTAGTTCCAATAGAGTCTCAGTTTGAGAAAGAATGCACTGCAACATGGCAGCGCTGTGGTGATTATTCAGGGGGACAATAGTGAAGAAAAAATATACATATCCAATAACTCCAGGAAGAAATGACTAGAAAATATGTATGATGTAATCCGTGGACACATTTTTATGCATTTATTCCAGTATTTTAACACATTATTCCAAAGCAGTTGTAATATAATCCATCTGTGTTTTGCTAGAGATAAGGTACAATAATGTAGTGATTGTATCTCAAACATCATGGGACAATACCCCTGAAGTCCTGTTCCTATTTGAACAATTTTGTAATCCAAATTCTGGAATAAGGGAGTTGCACACACTGAGCTTCCATAACTTCATTACAGCATATGCAAAAATGGCAGTTCAGGAGTACTAGAATCATTCTGTTTCTTCCTGTCCCACCTCAGCCATTCTGCTATGGCTCACACAGAACTGTAAGGTTTGAAGCAACTTGAGATAATACATAATAGAAGCTAAACAAAAGTAACAATGCTGACTTCATACATTGATATGTAATTGGAAAGACTGTCCCCTTCTGGGGAGTTATCAAAGATTGTTTTTAAGATTAATAAAGCAGTAACTCCTTTAAAAGCCAAACACACTTGTTTCCTATCATTTTATACCACAATTGATAATAAATCACAACCATAGCATTGCATGGAGATTTACACAAACTGGCAAATCTCAAGCATAGACTTTGGGAATTGTGTATGGCTTGCAGACTCAGGGTTTGTCCTTCTGACAAAGTAGAAACTATGGTTTATAAATTACAATATCAACAAATCAAAGTACATTGTGGCTCAGTCAATGAATGACTATCAATGGAATTAAGTGATACCACAGCATACTCAGAAGAACAGATGATACTTCGATTCAGGGCTTTTAATTAGAAGGAAATCACATGATTTCTTCAATACTATCCATGGGTTTGACTTATTCACAAAATATGTCCCATTACAATCTAAATATTTTGAGTAGGTTTTTCTTATCTTCAGTGGCATTCAATTTTACATGAAATACTGATGATCTTGACAGCTTTCCATTAAATAGATTTAAAGATTACCCAATGTCAAGCTAAGTATGCATGTGCTTTTGTAAAATTTCTTAGAAGACATTTAGCATTATCCCAGAAGGATAATTCTTGTATGATCATCCTCTTGAGAGTAGTCACAATATTCTATCTTGCCAAGTTTATTTCTTTGGTTTATTTGTTTTTAATATCTTATAGCGGCAGTAATAAATCGACAGATGAGTTCACATCTTTTTGCATTGTAGCATATGTATAAGCTTACATATATTATTATAGTTTGGAGAATGCATGTATTACAAGCTAATCAACACATTACTGCAATAATATAGGAGTCAGTTTAATGTGCTTTGCTTTCTTGCAGAATACACATTGATCTAGGTTAGGAGGCTAAATGTGGCTCCTTTTCATGCCAGCATCACATTATTTGCAGGCCACACAACTTTTGCATGCAGGAAATAATATTGTTGATCTCTCCTGATATTAGCAGACTAGTATATTGCTGCATAATCTATGGTCTGATCTGATCTTGGTTTGATATCCTGGCAACATAAATGTTCCTCTTTGCTATAAATATACACAGCTAAACATAGCTTTTTATATAGCTGCAGATGTATTTACATGTCCTTGGAGCATCAGCAATGATTTCAAAGTCTGATATTATCTAAATGCAAATATTTGCTCAGTGAACTGTTACTTAGCAATTAGTTATTTATCTCTGACTGCTGAAGGATTTAGATTATTTCCCATTTTGGTGGCATAAGAACCATCTATAGCTAGTCCTCAGCTTACAACCACAATTAGGACTGTAATGTCCATTACAAAGTGATGTGGTTGTTAGTCATGCCTGATTTTACAATTTTTTTTGCCCTGTTTGTTAAGCAATTAACTGTGGTTGTTAAACAAATCTGACTACCCCCAAATCTGACTTTGTTTGTTGGAAGCTGCCTAGGAAGGCCATAAATGGTGATCACGTGACTCTCGGTGGCTACAACTGTTGTAAATAAATTCCACTTGTTAGGTGCTTGAATTTTGATCATGTGATCCTGGGGGATGCTGCAACCGTTTTAAGTGTATAGACTGGTTGTAAGTCACTTTTTTCAGCACTGTCATCAACTTTGAACAGTCAAAATTACAAGTGGCAGTAAGTCAAGGACTACCTGTACAATGCTGTGGGTATTTGATTTAGGACTAGGAAGGATGGAGCCCCACTTGAGAGAAAAGAAGAAAGAAAGAGATTTTATGCAGATCTTGTAATCATGGAAAGAAAATATTTATTTTCACAATTGGTGCTCTATAGTGTGAACTGGGGGGTGACAGACTGAGGCAAAAGCAGAACTTAAAGGCTAACATGTTTATTTCTAACATGGGTTGCAATACAAGGCAGCTAACATGGTGCCCGCTCAGCTAACTGCAAGAGCTGAGACTCTGTTTGACAGCTTCTTTTATACTGAGCTGTCAAACAGGCGGCCAATCAGGATTAAGTACAGCGCCCCCTAGTGAAGCGGACCAAAGTGAAAACTTCATACACAACACTCCTTCCCACATAGAGGAGTGCATGCGTAATCCTCTAGGTAGGCGGGGCGGTGCCTGATTCATCCTGATCATCTTAGTTTGACTTCGGTGGCAAGGATGGCTCCTTGTGGCTCCCGGGTCTTCCGGAGGCAGCGGCCCTGCTTCGGTCGGTGACAGCCTTGATGGAGTCTGGTCTGGTTCCAACGGTAAGTCAGCCGCTCGGTTGTCATTGTTCGCATCCGCAACGTTTGGTGTCCCAGTGATTCCGTCGTCTGGTGTTGAGTTTGGAGTTCCCTTGGGCTGGGTCCACTCCTTTGGTTGATGCAGCATGGCGCCTCCCTGCCCTGCAACTGATCTATGTGCCGCTTCCAAATTTTGCCATCCTCCAACTCTATCTTATATGAGCAGGTCCCTGTAATTTCAACTACTTTACCCAGAAACCATAACGGATTGCCCGTGTAATTCCTAGCATAGACCAGGGCCCCTATATTAAAGGCCCGGAGCCCCCTGGTTGAATTCAGGGGCTTTTCTGGGGCATACTCTAGATGTAATCGGTCCAGGGTGGTCCTTAATCATAGGCCCATTAATAATTTGGCCGGGCTAAAATTTGTCAAGGGGCATGGAGTGGCGTGCTGTATCAAGAGGTATCGGACTATCTTGGCCTGCCAATCTCCGGGGCCCATTTTCCCCAGTGCCTCCTTAGTGGAGCACACCATTCGTTCAGCCTGTCCATTGCTCGATGGGTGAAAGGGGGCTATCAGGGTGTGGCGGATCCCTAGCCCCGTTAGGAACATTCCGAATGGGCCTGCTGTAAATTGAGGCCCATTGTTGGACACCAAGAGGTCGGGCAGCCCATGGGTTGCAAACAACTTCCACAGGCCCGTATGACAGCTTCAGATGTGGTGGATGTCATGAGAATGACTTCCAGCCACTTCGAGAAGGCATCAACAACTATTAGAAAAGTCTGCCCTTGGAACAGGCCAGCAAAGTCAATATGTATTCGAGACCAGGGTCCCCAGGGAGATTCCCAGTCTTGTACTGGGGCCCTGGGTGATGCCAGCCTGGCCTCTTGGCATTGTTTGCACCCGGTGACCCATTTAGTGATGGCTAGGTCCATGTTGGGCCACCACACATAGCTACGGCCCAACGCTTTCATCTTAACTATACCCGGGTGCCCTTCATGTAATGCGCTGAGGATTGCTTGCTGAAGTGGGGCCGGGATGATTACTCTGCTTCCCCACAAGAGACAGCCCTGCAGCATGGGCAGCTCGTATTGTCTGGTTTTAAATGGCTGGAACTCTGGGCCTACTGTTCCGTGCGGCCACCCCCTTTTCACCCAGTCCAGCACCTGGGAGATTACCGTGTCCCTAGCAGCTGTCACCGGGGCCTGGAGGGCATCAATTAGGAGGATGGCAGTGGCTGGTGCTGGATCCTCGACAGTGGTGGGGAGCAGGCAGCGGCTCAGGGCGTCCACGTGACAAAGGTGCTTCCCAGGCCGATGAACCAGTGAGTAGGCATAGGCAGCCAGGAAAACAGTCCACCTAGTCATGCGGGGAGACAGGACTTGCAGCGTTTGTCGGTCACCTGTGAGTAATCCCAGTTGTGATCTGTGACTAGGGTGAAGTGCCGGCCGTAAACGTATTCGTGGAAGCGCTTCACCGCCGGCCACGATTGCCAGAGCCTCCTTATCAGCTGGCTATAGTTGTGTTATGTGGAGGAAAGAGTTCTGGAAAAATATGTGATAGGGGCTTCGAGGCCATTCGGCAGTTGGTGACTGAGGATGGCCCCGACCCCATAGGGGGATGCGTCGCAGGCTAGAACCAGTGGCAAAGTTTCACTATACTGGATTAGCACGCTGTCAGATGTTAGTAAGCTCTTGACAGCTTTGAAGGCGGTGGCTTCTGTCTTTCCCCATGATGATGGTGCTGATCTGTCTAACAGTCTGTGCAGGGGTTCAGCCACTGATGCCTTGGGGGGGGGGAGAAAAATACTGTAAAAGTTCAGCAACCCCAAAAAGGCTTGTAGCTCTGTTTTGTTGGTGGGGATTGGAGCCTTCTGGATTGATTGCACTTTGGCGGCTGTAGCCCAGCAGCGTCAATGAGGTAGCCCAGGAATTCAACCTGAGGTACCGCGATTTGGCATTTGTCCCTCTTCAGTTTAAACCCCACGTCTTGGAAACGTCGAAGTACCGTGCGGATGTGGCTGAGGAGGTCTGCGTGGTTGGCTGCAGAAACAAGGACATAATCAAAATAAGGGACGACGCCTGGAATCCCCTGCAGTAATCGCTCTATTAGGCTTTGGAAAATGCCTGGAGTCAGTGGCACTTGAAGGCTCCCCTGTGAGTCACTATAGTTTGGGCTTCGGCTGTGGCAGCACCTATGGGAAGTTGTTGATACGCTTGGGCTAGGTCTAACTTTGCGAAGATTTTTCCTTCCCCCAGGGAGTGCAGCAGATGCTGCACTACCAGGACAGTGTAGACGCTCTGCTGTAAGGCTCGGTTCAGTGTGCATTTGTAATCTGCACAAATGCACACTGAACCGTCGGCCTTAATGGGGATGACTATAGGGGTTTCCCATTTTGCATGATCAATAGGCTCCAGTATGTCCTGTGCCAGGAGTTTATCAAGCTCAGCGTCAACTTTAGGTCAGAGCGTGAATGGCACTCTCCGAGGTTTTAGGCATCTGGGCGTGACCTGAGTCTAAGTTAAAAAGAAATTGGCGTTCCCATGTATTTTCCGAGACTATTGTTGAAAACGCTGGGAAATTCCTTGGACAACATGTCCATTTCCCCGCTGCCTATGTTATTTATGCCACTAATTCCCAACCCTAGGCACTCGAACCAGTCGAGTCCCAACAAACTGGGCCGGGAGCCATTTACTATGACTATTGGAAGCCTCCCATTGAACTTTTTAAACTGAACCCGGAACTTATAGCTGCCCAGGATCGGAATGGTCTGGCCCTGGTAGTCCCTAAGTCTCAGGACACAGGGTTTCAGCCAGCTCTTAGCAATTCTGGGCACTAATCTCTTAATGGAGCTCCATGATATTAGTGACAAGGATGACCCCATGTCGACCTCCATGCGGCAGGGAGCCCCTTAGATCTTAACTGTGAGCAATATTTTCCTCTTGACTGTAACCTGATCTATCCCTGTTTCAGCCTTATCTCTAAATATTGTGAAACAGTCTTCACCCTGTCTAGATCAGTATCGAGGCTGTCTTTTAGGGAAATTTTGTTCCTCTGATGGAGCTGTTGCCGGCTGGGATGCCCTACAAACTCTCGCTAAGTGGCCCTTCTTCCCACACCTTAGGCAACTGGCATTCTTAAACTGGCAGTCTGCTCGCGGATGATTTCTGCCGCACCCTATACAGCTTGTCTGAGGGTTTTTTTCTTACCTGGCCAACCTTTCCCTCGTGCAACCTTGAGACAGTGGATGTCTTTGTCCTCGTCTGTCATCTCTTCAGGGCTTAATTCCTTGTGGTGAACTGAGGTTGACTTTCTCACTGCGGGCGGGCTATTGGACTTCTGTATTTCTTCCATTGACTTGTTTGACAGCTCTGTAGTGCGGGCCTCATCTAGCACCGTTTGGAGTGTCAAGTCAGTCTTGGCCAGGAGGCGGCGCTGTAGCCGGAGGTCTCTTATTCCACACACTAAGCGGTCTAGAAGGACGTCGTCCAAGTCTCTAAGCTCACAATAAAGAGCCGCCGATCTGAGGGCTGCCACATACTGGTTGATGCTCTCACCCTCATGTTGGTTTCTGTGGTGGAATGAGTAGCGGTGGGCTGTTCGGGACGGCATTGGCGCGTAGTGGTTTCTGAGTTTTGCCAGCAGTGTCTCCCATGGCACCGACTGCACTGACTGGGGTCTGATGAGAGTCCGTGCGATTTCGAACATTTCTGTCCCACAGAAATTTTAAAAATAGGCTTTCTTATGGTTACTGGAGAGGCCAGTAAAATCATTTGCCTTGAGGAAACACTCAAAACGTGTTATGTACGAATCCCACGATTCTGTGGCTGCATTAAAAGCCGCAAAAATATTTAACGAAGCCATTCCTGTCAGACCGAGGTATGCGCCTGAGGAATTTAGCTAATTACGACCTCTCATCGTCAGTGTATCCCTCGAGTGATTAGTGACCAGCTCTTTCAGTGCCTTCAGCCTCTTTACTTTAGTGACAAGTGACAGCTCTCTGGTGCCTCATTCATCCCACCTTCGTTGCCAGTGTTCTATAGTGTGAACTGGGGGATGACAGACTGAGGCAAACCAGAACTTAAAGGCTAACACGTTTATTTCTAACATGGGTTGCAATACAAGGCAGCTAACATGGTGCCCGCTCAGCTAACTGCAAGAGCTGAGACTCTGTTTGACAGCTCCTTTTATACTGAGCTGTCAAACAGGTGGCCAATCAGGATTAAGTACAGCGCCCCCTAGTGAAGCGGACCGGAGTGAAAACTTCGTACACAACAATTGGTTATTATTTTTATCAGATGGGTGGGAGCTCTACTGCAAATTTATGCCTCAGATTCATAGGCATTTTTAGACAGACCTGCCCAACAAAAGTGGGCTGCCAAAGCATGATTTTAAACCATTGCAGGGAGAAGAAAAATCCTTACTGCTTTTCTGATTTCATATAGAGAAGAACTGAAACAGGGCTATAAACAAATTTTCTCAATTTTGGGACCATATCTGGTTGTCCCACCTGGAACAAACAGTGCTTAGATGCTTAAAATTAAATACCATTCACTGTCTTCCCCAAATCAAACTTTTAGGAAAAAACAACAACAAAAGACCAATGAAGGGATGTAATTTATTCAAACTGTACCAAGGACATTTCTTATGTTAAAGGAGGTTACGGTAGGGAAAGATTTCAAAGCCTGCACTGGGATGAATAAAAAAGTAATCATCATTTACCATTAAAAAATGATTTTCTGGCAATTTGCATTAACTGCTCTTTATATCAGAGGAGATGCTCTAGATAAGCACAGAGATGATCTTGGAAAAGCATGTGACAGTTAGGAAAACATGATTTAAGCCCAGGAATAGGAAAGAATATTAGAGAGAAACTTATATTAGCTCTGCAAATATTTGCGGTAATTCTCTTTGGTGTAAGAGGGAGGGAGCGAAACACTGACTGTGTTTCAGGATTCTATTACTATCAATAAAGTAGGTTTCCAATATTTCTTCTGGAGTCTGTTTCCTGACTAAGTCTACCTTGAAGGGTTGACTGTTTATTTATTTTTTATTTATTTATTTTGTCAAGCATGTATATGATTACAGGTAAAGTATAAATATTAATATGAGTATATAATAAGTACACACATAGTTTGAGTACATATTTTTCGAGTACATGGGGACTTTAGGACAGGGACGGTAGGCACTCTCTGTCATCTGCATCTCTATAACTGTCTGGTTTTGTTCTGCAACCCAACAAGACAGACACAGACTTCAGAGGATAATCAGAACTGCAGAAAAGACAATTACTGCCAACCTGCCTTCCATCGAGGACCTGTATACTGCACGAGTCAAAAAGAGGGCTGTGAAAATATTCACAGACCCCTCGCATCCTGGACATATGACTGTAACCTGTTGCTTGTATCCTTACGATTTATATTAATATTGTTTCCCGATTGCTTATTTGTACCCTATGACAATCATTAAGTGTTGTACCTTATAATTCTTGATGAATGTATCTTGTCTTTTTATGTACACTGAGAGCATATGCACCAAAGACAAATTCCTTGTGTGTCCAATCACACTTGGCCAATAAATAATTCTATTCTATTCTATTGATAGATGCTTACAAAGATCCCACAAGTCAGAAGGTATTAATTAATGGACCAGATTACTGCCATACAAATGTATAAAATAAAGTATGCCACATTTTTATTGATCTGTTTAACTCTAAAGGGGTAGCCCACTAGTGTATTATAAAACATCTTGATCTAATTATTACTTATAGACACTGAAGCTGCAGGTAGGGAAGAAAAGAAGTTTGCCATACAGGCACCCATTGTTCAAAAGAGCTATAGGAAAGGTGGGCATCAGAGGTGGGTTCCTCCCGGTTCGGACCAGTTCGCCCAAACCGGTAGCAACCCGCTGGTGATGTCACGGAGCCGGTTCGGTCATTGCCATCTTTTTTTTGGAATTTTTTTTAAAAAAATTTCTTCTGCGCATGCAAAAAGGAAGCGAACCAGCAGCGAGGTAAGTTAGAACCCACCCCTGGTGGGCATACTTTTGATGGCTGAGGCCATCTTTAACTGATAATACAATATGGGAAGACTATGTTACATCTCCATGGGCAGAGCAGGATTATCTGAGTTTTCTTGTCCTTTCCCTCCAAATATTTTTTCTTCCTAGAGTTTCCCCAAAAGTGCAGGGTCCACTTTTTTGTATCAACAAAATATTGATCCATTGTTTGCAACAGCAATTGACCGACCAGCTTTTTGCCCAAGCTTGACATTGCAGGCTGAGTGAAACTAACTGGCCCAAGTCACCCAACCAACTTTCATGCCTAATGTTTAGACTTAGAATAACTTTATTGTCACTTTGGAATGTATACTAATCGGCATACATTAAAATGAAATTTCATTGCATACAGCTCTCAAAGGGTCTCCACCTCTAATATACACTACATGAACATGACAAAATAAATAAATAAATAAATAAATAAATAAATAAGTAAATAAGTAAATAAGTAAATAAATACATACATACATACATACATACATACATACATACATACATACATACATACATACAAAATTATACATGTACCCACATATATTATATGATCCGGAGAAACAACACAGTCTAGTTCGGATGGCGAGTACATGGCGAGAAAATCGAATTTTACGAGTTTACCAGACAGATGGCATAGGGAACAAAGCTGTTACAGAATCTGGTAGTCCTGCTAGAAATTCTTTGAAACTTCCTCCCAGAGGGGAACAACAGAAACAGACCGTGAAATGGGTGTGTGGGGCCTCTAACAATGCTTTGAGCTCTAAGCACATAGCGCTTATAAGCAGTATCCTGCTTATAAGACAAGAAGCAAGCTTCCTATAATCTCCTTGGCTGTCTTTACCACTCTCTGTATGGTCTTTCTATCTGAGGCACTACAGCCACAAAATCAAACAGAGATGCAGTTTGTTAAAATGTGGAACTAGAACTCACAATCTCCTTAATCGCTAGATCAAACCGGCTCCCTCAAAATATATTATGCTTATTTACTGGATTTTTTAAAAAATTTTCCATTAAGATAACAAGAAACCATGCCAATGATTTTCAGCAACTAGGTTACTTTTGAAGTCACAAAAAATGAATTAAAAGGCTGCATGCAGTTTCAGCTTGCATTTGTCCACTCATTACCATATGGATCCTAGTGACACTGCCATGCCTTCAGAGTTTTCAAGGTGCAGTATGTGGTCTTCTTGATTTTTCTGTCAGTTACCATGAATGAGGAACACTGGGAAAAGTATACCAAGCACTCTCAGGATGACCAATGAGCAGTATTTCAGACTAGCAAAAAAAGTGGAATGTATTCATGGGCTGTCAGCCAAAGTAGTCTTCTTCCCATAGTGTTGGGAAAAGCACTTATGCAATAAGTGTTGGGAAAAGCACTTATTTTATTTATTTATTTATTTATTTTATTTGTTTGTCAAACATGTACAAGATAGCAGGTATAGGTATAAACATAAACATAATCAAAGTGAATACAGATAGATGAGGACAATAGGACAGTAGGACAGGGACGGTAGGCACGCTGGTGCGCTTNGCGTTCTGTAAGGGGCGTGCATAAGCGCACCAGCGTGCCTACCGTCCCTGTCCTACTGTCCTATTGTCCTCATCTATCTGTATTCACTTGGATTATGTTTATGTTTATACCTATACCTGCTATCTTGTACATGTTTGACAAATAAATAAATAAATAAAATAAATAAATAAAATGCAAACTGATTATATGCCTAGTGACAATTCTCATTCAGACTAAATTTGCCACTCACATTTTTCTGCATCCTTTGGATTTGCAAGTACAAATATTTATTCTTTCCATGAATGTATTTTTAGATGCGAATATTAAACTCATTACCCAGGCAGTTAGACAGGGAGGTAGTTACTTGCCAGGAAGAAAGGATATACGTTTATTCTCTCTTCTTCAAGTTAGCTTTCCCTACATACTATAAATCCCTGCATAATCTTTCTTTTGTGTAAGATGATATTTCTACAGGAACATTAAAAAATAAGGGATAGATCTAAAATTGTGCCTCCATCTTCTGTAAGATTCTATGTTTACTCAGTTAATATGCATAAGAACTCAGCCTAAATTAAAAGAGCCGAGGTGGCGCAGTGGTTAGAGTGCAGTACTGCAGGCTACTTCAGCTGACTGTTCAGCAGTTCAGCGGTTCAAATCTCACCGGCTCAAGGTTGACTCAGCCTTCCATCCTTCTGAGGTGGGTAAAATGAGGACCCAGATTGTTGGGGGCAATATGCTGACTCTGTGAACCGCTTAGAGAGTGCTGTAAAGCACTGTAAAGCGGTATATAAGTCTAAGTGCTAAGTGCTATTGCTATTATCACACATATTTATGTGTGGATTGTTTTATTTGGAAAATAACCCACAAATCAACTAATTTGCTGTAAAGCTGACTTACTCTCATTGACTTTAGTGGCACTAATCCATTATCTGAAGCCAGCTGTGTTTCCTGGGAAAATATTCTTTTGTCAAATGAAACCTACCAGCATTACCAAAAAAACAATCATAAACATACCTGATAGTGCATTAAAATATGCATGATGTAATCATATATTTCTCCAGCAAGTTTATTTTCTGGTCTCCAGGGAAAAATGACAAACTGAATACCTAATAAGGGCACAAGAATTAAAGTGGCTCTGACAGCTTTCATGTACATATTGGATTCAGCCCGATGTGTATCTCTCAGTTTTGTAACGAGAACTCGTACAATGTTGAGCAAAAAGAAAAAATTGACCTGAAAAAAATATATATAAAAGTGTTACTTTTATTCTTATAAAAAATTAAACAAAGGTAAAGACATGAATATTCCAATATAAAGAAAATATTACTCTCATTTTCATTTGTAGCCAACAGGGAATTTAGCTCACAACAAGGAAACATTAAAGTTTGCAGAGATGTTTGCAAAATGTTTGTAAACTGCACTAGAAAAGAGGGCACATACAAGCAATATCTGTCTGTCTGCCTGTCTTAGCAGCTTCAGCAAAGCCTATCCATTTATCCATTTTGTGCCAGAGCACCTCCCTAATCACGTGGGAAGCCTTCACCTAGAATAACTCCTTACTTGGTTCCAATCCCAACATGCCAACAAAAGAGTGAAAAGAAGATACAGGGCCAAACTGAGTGCTCTGCTCTGTTGCCTGCACTCCTAAACCTGTCTCAGACTATTAGTAAAGATTTACTCATTACGAGTCAAAGCACCCTACTCTCTCCTTCAATATCTTCAACATCATAATCAATGCATTTTTGAAATAGCAAAAGTAGTGTGATATGAAACCCAGATAATAAAGAAGGTTTGAAGACAGCTTTTCCCTTCTCCCCCTTAGTAGTAATTAGGCCTTTAAAAAAAAAAGATATATTTTATTTCCCAGAGTGACTCAATATGGAAAGATACATGTACCAAACCATATTGGTCCACTTTGGAGGGAATGATTACAGTAAATCTTGATTTGACTGAAATTTTTGGGAAACCAAGAATCAGGGATGGTATTCCCTTTCAAACAGTAAGATGTAGTAGGATATTATGCACAGCAGCTAGTTATCACAATCTGTTACGCTGAAAATATTTATGCAGTGTTTCTATTAGGAATTAATGAACTGTATGCAACAAGTAACTTATTTTTAATGGGTTTTTTTCTAGGACATAATCTTTGCTATATTTGACATAACTATCATCAGAATATAAGCTTTTATCACATATCTGCAGGCATTATAAAAATATGTCCAGCTATTAATTCCTGTATCTTTTTTTCCTAAGTAGCTGTATATAATGGCTGCGATCTGTTAAGAACCCAAATATATAGCATTTACCCTATTACTACAGATTAAGGGTCATCCAAACCAACATTCTGCATCAGACAATGGTCAATCCAACACATGCACAAAACGTGCAAATATGGAGATCAAAGAGGTGAGAAATAAGCCTTCTCCATTTGCTAGGACTTTTTTTTAACCAAGTAAATACATATTATACCAAGCAGATTCTAACTACTCAGTATACTCAGAAAAATCCCCACTCATTTCAAGTTCAACACATTGGATTATGGTGCCATGTTATTAATAGATTTCTAGCATCCAATTTGCTTCTCTACCCATGAAGACAGAAATCTGCTTCAAGTCAAGATAATGGTTCAGAAGTCCTAAGGACACAAGGAACCATGGAATTGGGTGATTATTTTTATAAAATACTTAGCTATCCTGAATACTGTGCTGAAACAGGGGACAAAACATCTCAATAAGAACAATGAAGTGTATCAGAATTAGTTAGTGCTGAACTCACAATAAAGTAGCAAATAATATTCTCACCAATAAAGCTGCCATAACAGGCCCATGAACAATGTACAGCAAATATGTGTCAACACTAATCCAACATCTGGAAGAAAATAAATAAATTAAATAATGAAATTATATATATATATTAACAGATCCTAATTAAGCTTTATATAAAGTAGCACAATACTCACTTATCATTGAAATATCTGGCTCTGGCCACAGCATGAATTGATGCTGGCACTAAAGGAAAACCTAGAATAATAAATAATATATATCAGATTTCATATTATTTTGGATTCAATTATGGGCATGTATATGTCTGTATAGGTATGTCATAGAGACACAGAGTTGGAAAGGAGAGTTTAACCTAATACTCTTCTTAATCCAGGTATTTAATCAAACTATTCCCAGCAGAAGACCGTCCAATTTGTACCTGAACAGATCCAGTGAAGGGGATCTTAATAATTGGTTCCATTTTTAAACTGCTGCTACTGTGAGAATTTGCTTGTTCTAGCATGCAGTCTCAATCTGGATTGTTCTATATACATTTATATCCTGCCATTGTTCCACTAGCTCAAGTTAGCCAAAGTTGTGCATTAGTGAAAAGTTAAACAAATATGTTAATTGACTACTACTACAACAACAAAAATGAATTGCATAACTAGATAGGGATTTGAACAGTGACCTTCAAATCTTAACCTAGGTTTAAATCAGCTTTAAAGCTGATTTAAAGCCATCATGAAAAAACAAAAGAGTCAAATAAGGCAGTGAGTCCTGTGGCTACTGTGAGAGAGACCCAGATCCATTCCAATTGACAGTGGCACTTATCTGCTGTTGAATTAGTCAAGAGATTGACCAATGGGTCTCCTGTGGGCATGTAAATATTTTCCCACTCAACAACGATTCCCTTTTAATGTATTTTTTATGCAACTTAATGTTCTTTACAAGCTGGAAGGAATTTGAATGCAAATTCCCATAGTTTATCAAGAAAGCTTAAGCATTATCTTCAATGTTTCAAACATCTCCTTTTCAAATGGCTGTTACTGAAGACGAACAAGTTTTATCTGTTTAAGAGATGTAAGCACTGATGGAAATTGTATGGAATTAAGACTAATAACACAAACAATTATTTTTACAATGCATTTTGCTTTAACATTGCCTTGCAAATCACTGTTAAATTATATGTGAAAGAATAAAAATGGACCAAACAACATTTTATATGATAAAAGTTCTGGTTTGGCTGAGATACATTTCTTGAAATAAATGTAAGCTATCAAATTCACCTTGACTTGACTCCAGAGCTGGGGCAGATCACTTTGAGGCAACCTTAAAAACTGCTATCCTGATTGTATGGATTCCACCCCCCACCTACACATCTTAAAAGAGCTAAAGGTCACCTCCAGAAGTGTATTCCCACAAAAAAGAGCAATTGTGCAGTCTGGGAGTGTTTCAGCAGCTCTCTCTTAGCTTTTAATCGTGAGATGAGTACAGTGAACAACAATGGCTAATGTATTAAGGGTGATGCTCTTCAATCACTCAAAACAAAAGTCAAGAAATAGCAATAGCAATAGCACTTAGACTTATATACCGCTTTACAGTGCTTTACAGCCCTCTCTAAGCGGTTCACAGAGTCAGCATATTGCCCCCAACAATCTGGGTCCTCATTTTACCCACCTCAGAAGGATGGAAGGCTGAGTCAACCTTGAGCCGGTGAGATTTGAACTGCCGAACTGCAGCTAGCAGTCAGCTGAAGTAACCTGCAGTACTGCACTCTAACCACTGTGCCACCTCAAGAAATCCTAAGGCCAGTCAAATTACTTTGACATCTGAAGCCAGAACCTCCACTAGACTCTCCCTGACGGGAAAAGTAATATAATAATTTAATTAACCATTTGCTATATTGTGTCTATCCTTTCTTTTGAGAGGATATAAAAACAAATCCCAAAGCTATCCAACTGACTTAAATGTGTGGTCTGTCTAGTGTTAGCATCTTAGCCACCCTACTGTTCCAATCTGCCATATTGGTTCTCATTCATTTATACAAAGATTCTACACATTTTTTTTTGCATAATAACCTATAGGAGCTGTCTTTTTCTGTGGATATTCAATGTTTTAAATACTTTAAAAACTCTGTGACAAAATGAAATATTTTAACTGGCTGGAAGACCACATACCCCAGCCCAGGAGGTAATACCAATGCAAGCGCTGTTCTTCAGCAAATACTGCCACCACAATCAGTGTATGAAGATATATTCCTTCACAAAGCATCCAGAAGTAATTACAGCCCATTGTATATTGGTGAAAAAACTGAAGCACTTTGCAGCTTACCTGTCAGAGAAAAACAGCAGACAGATATGGAAAGATAACAATGTATATAAATGAATAAAGAAATATCATAATAGACTTTCACAAGTTTTTCTTGCTATTAAATCGATCTGTACCCTTCCGCATCTTCCAATGACTGAATTTCTAATGTATCAGACATACTGTCTAAAGCTGTCTCCTATATTAGGGCTTTGTGGAAGAAACCAACATGTCAAACACCAAAATCAACAATCCATATTTCAGATATTTTTGCCTGTGATACAGAACAAATACATGCAAAATTCAGTAAATTCTGGAGCTACACCACCTGAATTCTTCACTAGTCCACAGTAACCTGGTTTTCTTAAAACTTTCTTTGTCTTATAATAAGCATTAGGTGGTGCTATATAGCTAGAATGATTTTGAAAACAAATTATTTTTTAAAACTTTGCTGGCTACTGAAACTGTTTCATGAAACCACAGATTTTAGTATCAAGAAAATGGGCAATAACAGAAATAATAGAAAATTTCCATATTATTGCAATGTGGTATCTATTGGGTATTGGACTAGGATCAAGGAGACCAAGGTTCTAATCCACTTCAGCAACAGAAACCCACTAAGTGACTTTGAGCCAGCCATTGTCTCTTATTCCAACTTCACTAGATATTTATTGTGTAGAGAAAAAATGCTGTACAGAGTGCTACATACATTGTTTTAAGGTACTGGAGGAAAAGCACAATGTAAATTTAAAACATCAATACATGTTAACAAAAAAAGAAAACATTTCCCTGAAGTCTCCAGGCAAAATACATCCATAACAAATAGTCAGACAATATGTTCACCTACTGCAATAAAATTGGTCTTGGAATTCCTGGCTAAAAATGTTACAAATTGTTCATCTCAGGCTAGGGAAGGCTGAGAATGGTTTAGATCAGTGGTTCCCAACGTGGGGCAATTTGATTTTTAATGGGGGCAATTGGAACCTTGTTTAAATCAAGTTAATGGCCTTTTAGGCTTCCTCCGCATGAGTAGGAGTTCACTTTTTGAATAGTAAGAATTATATGTCATGGAGGGGGGGCATCAGGATTTTAGAGATGCTTAGGTGGGGCATGGCCAAAAAAAGGTTGGGAACCACTGGTTTAGATACAGCAGTTCTAGAACTGTTAGAACTGTAAACTGTTAGAACTGTAAACTGTTGTTAAAATAGAGAGTTCTCTATCAAATCCTGCACCTGTCAATAGTGGTGTCCCTCAAGGCAGCGTTCTAGGACCAACACTCTTCATACTTTACATAAATGACCTTTGTGATCACATTATAAGCAACTGCGTTCTCTTCGCCGACGATGTCAAACTATTTAACACCACAGACAATGTTACTACCCTTCAGAAAGACCTTGACTATGTATCAGAATGGTCAAACAAGTGGCAACTTCAAATCTCAATCAACAAATGTTCTGTCTTACACATTGGCAAAAAGAATCAGAACACAAAATACAAGCTTGGAGGACACG
>QLTV01003971.1:606426-618447 GCA_003457575.1 Thermophis baileyi
GACTGCAGAAAATACGACTTCAGCAACAGAGTGATCAATGCCTGGAATTCACGACATGACTCTGTGGTTTCGTCCCCAAACCCCAAAAACTTTAACCTTAGACTGTCTACTGGCGACCTCACCCCATTCCTAAGAGGTCTGTAAGGGGCGTGCATAAGCGCACCAGCGTGCCTACCGTCCCTGTCCTACTGTCCTCATCTATCTGTATTCATTTTGATTATGTTTATGTTTATACCTATACCTGCTATCTTGTACATGTTTGACAAACAAATAAAATAAAATAAATAAATAAACAGTTTGCATACAAGGGAAATGCTTTATTGCTGGAGAAGCTTTTCTATGGGACAAGACACCAATATTTACTGCACTCTCATTTATATAGGAAAATCAAAATAACTTTATCAATATGACTACATACTTGTGGTAAATTAAAGATGGACACATTATACTTCATATACGTACATCTGTATCCTTAATATATTGTTTATAAAACCACAACTTTAAAGAACTGGATTTTACGTTAATAATCATTTTTCCACCCTTTCTAAAAAATGCAGTAACAAAATGCTGTCTATGTAGTATGAAGAAAAGTCCAATTAAAAAAAAATACAATCCTGGGTATGGTGGGACAAAACACTATCATTTCCACCCCCCTCAGGAATAAATATTTGCAGACAGGGTAGAACTCATCAGGAATCAGTTTTCAGACCTATTTTCTATTCTGAAACTTTGAGTGATGTGACATTCACAAAGAACACATTTTCATTATTTGTTATTCTCAAAGTTATTATGAGACAGGTTTCCATATCTTGATTTAATTTTATTTTTTGATGGATAATAGGAATATTTTTGAGTGAATGCATTGGTTTTCTGCTGACAAGGCCAGCAGGGCTTAAGTCCATTACATTATACTTAACTCTTAAATCAGAGTTGAAAAACTGGCCTTTTTCTAAGTGCCTCCATTTTAATTTAAGTCTGTAGGTTTGGCTTCCTACATTAGATTAAGCACCTGCCATGTATTTTGGGGATGGTCTATAAAAATTTACTGGCTTCATTTCTTTGCAGAAAAGAAAAGGTGATGATATCTTTTGAAATCCTCTGCTGTTCCTGAGGTTGCTAAGACTTGCTCCGTATAGTTTTGGTAGTCAAATGATGGATGAATATTTGCAGCACATAATGAATAAGAATGTTCAATGATAGCAGATGCACATTGTTCAGTTATTCTCGTATGGATTGTCCTATCTATCCACAACCTTTTTAAAAAATGGGTATAAGTGAATATAGTGACTCCTAGCTTGTCTTTCTCAGACATGTCAGGAATTGGAAGCCAATAACAAAAGGTGTCTGAATTAACAGTGTCAAGCTTCACCCAGCTGGGCAAGATCAAGGATGCAACAACACATGGATGTCAATCAGATATTTTAATGCTAGCTCTGGGGATAATCAGAAATTGTGAAACTTTCTCTGCCTAACATATAGTGGATTAATTAAGGCAGACTCTCTCTGAATAACTGAAATGTTTCTTCCAAGTTTTCTTTCCATTTGGAATAAATTGCCACTTATCTAAATAAACCATGAAATCACTCACTTGCTACCTTGTGGTTATTAAGGTCCACATTCTCTTCCATTTCTTTCCTAATATCCCATAATCTCCCACAAAAGAAGCATCTCTATGTTCCTTATGCCCTGGTTGATATGATCATTAATACATTATTTTACCGTAAACACTGTTGTAAAGTATCAGTAGTTCTATTAGTTTCACTGTATGCTAAATAAGCTACTCTGTGGGTATTTGAGGTAGCCTTTTCCTGTTTATATTGATCCTCATGGATTGTAGAATATTTCAGTGATTGATTGGTAGTGTTAGTACATAATGCTCTGGTCATGATGGAATGTTGTTTAATCAGAGCATGCCTATATCTAAAAAATCACCAATAAACAATTTCTGGCTTTCAGAGTTCCATTATTTTGTGGACATTTTATTAAACTGTTCTAAAGAACAGTTAAAAGATGTTCTAACTGGACCTTGGCATATGTCTGTAAATTTTATGTGATTATCTCAAAGTGTGCTGCTGCATTTTGTAGGTATACTGATCGGAGTACATTGGTGTCTGCATCAAATCACCAAAATCTTGCATGTATCTTTTCTTCTATACACTATTCTGTTTTAAAAGAAAAGACATATCAAAAACAGCTTCACTTTGGGTTCTAAACGAGTTCCTGCTGGCATATACAGGTAAACTCATTTAGTGACTATCTTCTACAGCAGCGGTTCTCAATCTGTGGGTCGCGACCCCTTTGGGGGTCGAATAACCCTTTCACACGGGTTGCCTAAGCGTGCGCTAGCCCGCCATGCCCCCTTTGTCACCTCATCACGTGTGGGGAGGGGGCGGGGTGGGGGTCACGGCAGCGGAGCGGGGGTCGCGGCATTAGGAAGGTTGAGACCACTGTTCTACAGTGACTGTATTTGCAGTCACAGTGTTGATGAAAAAGTAACTTTGGACCAATCTTCACATTTACAGTCTTCTCAGGTGTTTAAAGCAAAGGAAAGCTGAGGTATGATTATAAGCACAATAGCAGTTTCATTTGGCAACCACTTTGCTTAGCAAAAAATTGTTGTTCTCAATTGTGATCATTCAAGGAGGACGATCTGTAGGATGTTTCTAATAAAAAACAGAAAGACTACTAAAGCTGTATGAAGCATCCACATGGTGATACTAATTTTAGGAAACTATGAAGTATAGCAATAGGAAAGTCAATGCATGAGCTAAGATAACATGAGGAGGTTCCATACTGTGTTAAACCATAACACAGCTTGTTTGGCTCTAGCTGGACTGTGATGTGAAACTAGCCATTGTAGTTTCTAAATTATGATTTGCAATAGCAATAGTACTCAAGCTTACGTACTGCTCCATAGTGCTTTTACAGCCCTCTCTAAGCAGTTTACAATGTCAGCATATTGTCCCCAACAATCTGGGTCCTCATTTTACTGAATTCAGAAGGATGGAAGGCTGAATCAGCCATGAGCCTGTCAGGATTGAACTCCAAGCTGTGGGAAGAGTTTACCTACAATACCGCATTCTAATCACTGCGCCACCAAGGCTCCAGCTTTATATAGTTACAGCTTTATATGTTGCATAAGTGGACTAATTATTGTGTAATAAATTATAATTAAACAAGCCATTGTTTTGTAATGGTATACAAGCTCAGCTTGTGTCTGTGTTAGTTTGGTATTTTTAATATGAAAGCCAGAGTTAGCTGTTTATAGCTTTAACAGTTTTAATGAACTACTTTAAAATTATAGATGACTGATGGAAAAATAGGCTAATTTCATTAATTTGGAGAAAATTGTGCCTTCTGTATCCTCTTGAGAACAATATCTTGACCACAGAAACACGACAGAAAGAAAAAAATGAATGCATAGGAGAAAGAATACAACTGATCTGCCTATAGCATATTGAGCACATGAGAAGGATTAGAAAAAGATGCTAACAAATTGTAGTTAATAAATGTGTATCTTCTACAGGAAGTCTTCAACTTACAATCAGTTGTTTAGCAATTGTTCAAAGTTATCACAATACTGAAAAAAATGACTTAAAAGTGGTCCTTACACTTACAACCGTTGCTGCATCCCCATAGTCACAAGATCAAAATTTGGGCACTTGGCAACCAGCACATATTTATGTGGTTTCAGCATCCATGGTCATGTGACCTTTCTAGTTGGCATCCGGTAAACAAAGTCAATGATGGAAGCCGGATTTGCTTAATGTAACATGATTTACTGAACAACAGTGGCAGAAAAGGTTGCAAAATCAGCATGACTCACTTAACAACCATTGCTTAGTAATGGAAATTCTGATTCCTATTGTGGTTGTAAGTGGAGGACTACCTGTACTGAGTTTAGAAAGGTGCCATGCCCTGAGATACCTTGGTCACTCAACAACTCTATAAATGTGTCTACATTGGTCAAATGTCACTCACTGAACGTTATGTTTTTATATTCTGACCTGCCAAAATAACTCTACATCTAAATACAGATGTAACTGTATCCTCTAATTAAGTTTTCAACTAAACTGATATACCTGTTCAATTAAATGTTGAAAATATAGAAACCAATTGTCTTGTAATGTCAGGGCTTTTAACTTAAATTATTAGCTTCCACTATTTATTTAGATTTTTTCCTTATATTACTTAACATGATCTTTCTCATAATAATGTCCAAATGTATTAAAGCTTCAGCTTCCAAACTTCCAACCTATGAAGGGAATGATTGGTTACAGAAGGATGCCTTAAGATTATAACCTCTACTTGTGAAATATTCACTTTAATCATTCAGTTAAGCTATAGTATGGATTATCATGGATTTCTTTGATAAATCAAAATTACTGTATTCAAATCATGAATCATATTTAACGGCTTAACCAAACTGAATTCATATAACAGCAACACATAAAGCAAATTGCATTACAGCTTATAATATTAAGTAAACTGAGTGTGATGTATTTGGGTTCCTGATTTAATGTATGGTGTATATTTCTGGTTGAATTTGATATATATCTCTTCTAATGACTTCCATGTGTAAGCCTCTTATATCAAGTTTTTAGATTTTTTTTGTATCAATATGATAGATTTCTGCGGTACCTAATTTTATTAAATTTCACATACTACAACATTTCCTAAACATAACCAGTTTTCTGTGCTCAAACAGAAATGCTTAATCTCTGTTGAGTTCTGATTTAAATTCAGCAACCAACTTCCGAGTTAATTTGCATGCATCCAGTTCAATTTATGGCTTTTGGAGAAATTTAGACTCTTGATGTATAATAGGTCTGGGAAAGCTTTTAGACAAGGCATAAGGGATGTGTTTGGCTAGTGCTAAAGTTTCATCTCATCAACTTGATAACATAGTGGAAGAGGCTAGCATGAGGAGCTCAGTCCCAGCACTATATCAAAATGAACAGCAAAATGAACAGAATTAAAGAAATATTATTCAAAATGCAAGAAGGGTTTGTCTTCACTTGAAAACATTTGTAGCATTTTATTTGTTTATACAGAAATGGATCAAAGTTATATTAGTTAAACTGTCTGGACTATGTTCATATTTCAGCTTCTTTCGTTCAATCAAAATGTGCACAGAAGTCTCTATTTGACTTTGATTTTGCAATAGCAAAATCAGAAGCATTCAAAGCCCTTTCCAGCTTTCTCATTGATATAGCCTTGAATTCTCAGGAGACCATATCTTCTACTAAGAGCAGAAAAAAAAAAAAACAAGAAAAGAACAATGAAAAGAGTTTTGGAATAAAAGCAAATATGTGATTGGTTCCAGTGGATGTTAATGCTTTATTGGCTGGAAAAGAGCTCTTCATGGTTGTTGGCTGTTGTTGGTTCTGACATCTGTTATTACAATCATCTAGATGCTTCTGAAAATATGTTGGCTATTTCATATACTCTCATGTAAATCAGACTTAATACAAACTCAGTACTGAAAAAGCACTGGAATTTAGGTTACTTCATCATGTTTTGCTTCATTAAGATATGAAACAAAGCTCTTTGAGCAATTAATCTCTAACACATATATCTCATAACTATATTTTTGGAAAAGCATACATACTCTTTTGTACATTCTCACTTCAATCAGAATAGAGCTGGAAGGGACCTTGGAGGTCTTCTAGTCCAAACCCTTGCTCAAGCAGGAGACCCCATACCATTTCAGATAGGTGGCTGTCCAGTCTTTTCTTAAAAACCTCCAGTGATGAAGCACCTACAATTTCTGAAGGCAAGCTTCAATCAAAGTTTATTCTTTTTACTCATAGGATGCAAATTTTATTTTATTTTTCCCAAAAGTAAATATATTCAGTGAATTGCTTTATATTCAGTATTGAAAATCATGGGACCTAGATGTTTAATTTTTTGTGGATATTGCCCAGACTATCAAGCCATAACTCTACTTCACACTCCAAGCAAATTAACTTGATGCCAGATTTGAAAGCAGCAATAAGTTAAGCTAGATATGAGATCCATTCCTTTAATTGCATGTATGCCCTGCCCTAATAAGTTGAGGCTGAGGTAATGGGGTATGGACAGCTAATGTATAAACAAACAAAACAACTCTAATTCTTATTAGTATCCATTCTTTGTAGATAATTTCTTCTGCCAACTTTTTTCAAAAGAGTTACAATTTTTTGTAAATGGAGTTCTTATAGTCTCAAACAAAATACAAATGGCACTTATGTACAATATAAACAGATTGTAGCTATAATTAAAGTTTGGGAGTAACAGAATGACTTTTGCAATGATATTGTAAGCAGAACAAGGATTTCACATTGAATTAGCTCCAGCACTACTGGATGAATCATACAGATTTTCTCTAACCTGATGTCATCTAGATATGTTGGACTTCAACATCCACATTTTCCAACAAAAGTCAACAATGGTGTCCCAAAACATCTGAAAAAAGACTCAGTTGGGGAAGGCTATAAATACAGTTATTATTCAAAAATAATTAAGTTGAGAAGGGTCTAATTAAATTTTTTATATGTACTGGAATATCAGAATTCAGAATAAATGCTGATTGCCACAGGTAATCCAGTACAACTAGGCAACTTGTATAATGAACAACATGGAAGAAAACTGTTATTCAACAAAAATCAATTTATAGTACTACTCCTTATTCTATTTAAATAGATAAACAGTGGGTGGCATATTATATCTCCAGCATCTCTCAGTATTGATCATGCTAGCTAGGACTCCTGGGAACTGAGATTTAACTACTGCTAGGAGACTGTATATTGTGGATTCAAAAAACTTTAGATACAGAAGTATTTGGATTCTATACAAATGATTGCATGAGGAAAGAATAAAAGCAAAAGATTTTATAATAGCAATAGGGACATTTCAAAATTATTTCAATCTATAGATTAAACATCATATTTCTAATACTGGATCAGGGATTTAAAAAGTATATCTAGGCTTAATATCCAAACAGTGAGATAAGGAAGCAAAGCAGGTCTTTCTGTTGCTGGGCCACATGGCATAATCCTGGAAACATATGTCATTTTCTGAGTGACCACAATTTAACACAGCTGCTTAGAAAATGGTGACCAGCTCCGGGATGATGCCACATGGCCCAGCAAGGCAGCAGCTTGCTATGCTTTCCTAACCTGAGTTCTACTGCAGAATGTTGTGAAAGGCTGTGGAACGTGTGGTAACATAGTAAGCCACTGCATTGCTGGGCTGCATGGTGTCATCCTTTAAGCAACTGCCACAATCAATGCAGCCACTTGAAAAATGATGGCTGCTTCCAGTTACATGGTCCAGCAATGGCATAATCTGCTCTCTTTCCCTAACCAGAGCTCTGGAGTACCTGTCAGAAGCTCTTTGAAAAGTAAGTGAAGAGGAGGAGGATGTGGAGCTCAGTGGGGTGGGAGATAGGTCCAAGGTCTGCAGGAACATAGTAGAGTGGGGTGAGGGAATATAGGTGAGTGGGGGGCCCGGTAGTCGGACATAAGGGCAAATGATCATGAGGGATATTACAGTGGCCGTAACTTTGGAAACACGTTTCAAATAGCTTTTCAGGGGTCCACCACAACTTAAATTATCACTAAACAAGAAGTCATAAGTGAGGACTATTTGTATAATTTTTATATCTTTTCCTTCACTTTTATTAATTGCATTAACTTTTTTTTTAAATAGGCTTTTGTCATTTTTAATGTTTTTAGGAAACAGAAAAGAAAGGATAGTTTTGAAATTGCCCTGAATATTGCTATTCATGTTGTATATTAAGATTGTAAATAGTTTACTGTCAGGTCCTCCATTCTCGTGGGAGAATGGAGAGCACTGATTGGTTGGTTTCACTGACAGCTCGGTATTAAAGCCGGCTGTCAGAATGCTTAGTTGCTAGAGTCTGGAGACACTCACAATAAAGAGCTGTTCTACCAAGCCTGTCTCAAGCGTCTTCTGTGCCAGGATCCAACACTGGTGACGAGGGTGGGATCACAGAACAGCTGAAGACACCGAAGACCCAGCCCGGCGGCGAACGATCGGCGGCCATTTTTCGGCGATAAATTCGAACCGCAAGTGGCGCCAGAATGTCAGCGTTCCACCCGCCGACTCCTTTCTACTCCACCAAGGAGAATTGGGGGTCCTACATGACCCGCTTTCGATGCTTCCTAGAGGCCAACGACCTTACCGGCCTTACCGGAAAGCGAGCGTTATTCCTCAGCCACTGCGGCCATGAGGTTTTCGATACGGCTGAATCACTAGCAGAGCCAACCCCAGTTGAGACAATCCCGTGGCCAACGCTGCAGAACCTGCTCCGGACGCATTATGCCCCGGTCCCCGCCAGAGGCTCCAGCAGGATGGGGAGTCTATTAATCAGTATATGGCAGCGCTTTGTAAGGCCGCCACACACTGTGAGTTCCGGGATCTCGACGACATACTCCTGGACCAACTAATCTGCGGGGTCCAGGACCTGAGGTTGCAACGGCGACTGCTGGCCAAGGCGAACCTAACCCTTCAGACAGCCCTAGACGAGGCCCGGGCTACCGAAGCGTCGAATAAGAGAGCTGACACCCTACACCGATGCCAAGTTCCTCAGGTGCCACCAAAGCCATCCGCTCCGGTGCACGAAAATAGGTGCCTTGATGAACTGTCCGAGGAGAGTGAAGAAGACGAGATTTTCCGGACGGAGCGGCGCCGCAGCATGGAGCAGCCCAAACACCAACCATGCTCCAGTTGTGGTGGGCAACACCAGCGAGCCTCCTGTAAATACAGGGACGCTGTCTGCCGCCGCTGTGGCCGAACCGGGCACCTCGCCAGGGTTTGCCGGGCCAGCCAACCTTCTGGGAGTCAAGCCCCTACTGACTACAAGAGGGCCAATGCACGACAAGCGCCCAAGTCGACCTGGCAGCCTAAACGTCGGCCAGAGGGGAACCGCAACCCTGAGGCCAACCAAACCCGGGTCGGACAGGCAAGCGAGGCCAATCAAACCTGGGTCAGACAGGCAAGCACCCCCCTTCGGGAAAAGATCCATGTCACAGTACGGATCGAAGGGTGCCCCTGTAATATGGAGATCGATACCGGATCTTCCATCAGTATCATCTCTTGGGCTGCCATCAAGCAAGCCGTCCCAGCGCTCCGACAGAAGCACCTGCAGAACCAAGCCTTGAGGATCAACAACTACCAAGGCAACCGAATTCCAGTGCTCGGCTGGAAAAACTTCCAGGTGCAGTTCGGCAAATTCTGCGGTGACCTGCCCATCACGGTGGTTCGAGGGGACCTGCCCACGTTACTCGGCTTAGACTGGTTCGACGCCTTAGGACTCGGGGTGACCGGGATCAGCATGGTGTCCGGCAGCTGCGCAGACGACCTGATCCGTGAGTTTAAGGACGTTTTCGATGACCAGCTGGGCAAGTATGTGGGCACACCAATAACCTTCAATCTTGACCCTCAGGTGGCCCCCATCAGGCTTAAGCCACGTAGGGGTCCCTTCGCCCTGAAGCCCAAGATTGACAGGGGGCTGGACAAATTGATTAGCCAAGGGGTCCTTGAGCCTGTCGATCACGCTCGTTGGGAAACCCCAATCGTCACTCCTATCAAGAGTGACGGGTCTGTCCGCATATGTGCGGACTATAAATGCACAATAAACAAAGCGTTGCAGCAGAGTGCATACCCTGTACCGATAGTCCAGCACCTGCTACACACTCTGGGCCCAGGCGCCATTTTCGCCAAGCTGGATATCGCGCAGGCGTACCAGCAACTGCCGGTAGATGGCGCTACGGCAGAGGCGCAGACAATTGTTACGCACCGCAGCGCATTTAAATGCCATCGCCTCCAGTTTGGAGTGAGTGTAGCCCCAGAGATTTTTCAGGGAATCATGGAGCACCTGTTGCTTAAAATCCCTGGGGCGGTGCCTTACTTCGACGACGTGCTAGTCACGGCCGCCAACAAACAGCAGCTTGTTTCCAGACTGCGAGAAGTCCTGAGCTACTGGACTTAAAGTGAAAGGCGGCAAATGCCAAATAGGAGTCCCAGAGGTTGAGTTCCTGGGATACCGCATTAATGGCCCGGGAATCCACCCCACTACCAGTAAAGTGAGGTTTCCAGGCTGTGAGAAGTCCTGAGCAGATTCCGAGCTGCTGGACTCAAAGTTAAAGGCAGCAAATGCCAAATCGGAGTCCCAGAGGTTGAATTCCTGGGATACCGTATTAATGGCCAGGGAATCCACCCCACTGCCAGCAAGGTGAGGGCCATCCGGGAAGCCCCCACGCCGACCAACAAGACTGAACTACAGGCCTTCTTGGGCCTACTTAACTTTTATAGCATCTTTTTGAAGGACAAAGCCACAGTTGCTGAGCCCTTGCACAGGCTCCTGGCTAAAAAAGCCGCCTGGGTGTGGGGGCACAAGGAGGCCGCCGCCTTCATGGCTGTCAAACGCCTCCTGTCTGAGGACAGCTTCCTCATTCAATTTAATGAGACTCTGCTGGTTGTGCTAGTATGCAACGCCTCTCCTTTTGGGGTCAGGGCTGTGCTCAGCCACCGTCTGCCCGATGGGAGGGAGGCTCCGGTCGCATACTTTTCATGGACGCTCTCCAGTGCCAAGCGCAACTACAGCCAGTTGGACCGCGAAGCTTTGGCTGCGGTTGCTGGCATTAAACACTTTCATGAGTACCTCTTCAGCAGAGACTTTGAGCTGGTCACTGACCACAAGCCCTTGTTAGAGCTAATTGTGGGGGATCGCCCCATGCCCGCCTACCTGTCACTGCGCTTCACCAGATGGACAATTTTTTTATCGGCTTACTCCTACCACCTCACCCATCGGCCGGGGCGGACTCTTGGACATGCTGATGCTCTCAGCCGTTGCCCCTTGCCGGACCTCGTGGACAACCCCACTCCGGGCGTCCCGGTCCTCTTGATTGACTGCCTGGACTCAGGCCTTGTCACCTTGGCTGAGGTGGCTGCCCACTCTGCCAAGGACCCGGTTTTCTGGAAACTTCTGAACTGGGTGTGGAGGGGGTGGCCGCAAGGGCCAGTGAGCCCAGAGTTCAGGCCTTATGTCACCAGACAACACGATATCTCGGCGCAAGGGGGAGTTTTATTATGGGGAGATAGAGTTCTCGCACCTCTGTCGCTTCGAGAGGCAATTCTAAGGGCGTTGCAAGAAGGGCACCCCGGGGTGGTTAGAATGAAGGCTCTGGCCTGGAGCTATGTCTGGTGGCCAAAAATGGATGAACAGATCGAACAGTGGGTAGCGGGTTGCAACCCCTGTCAGGAGTCGAGGGCAGCTCCACCCAAAGCCCCGGCACAGGAGTGGGACAAACCCCGAGCCCCCTGGTCCCGGGTTTACATAGACTACGCAGGCCCCTTCCATGGGCAAACCTTCCTGGTAGTCATAGACGCCTACTCAAAGTGGCTGGAAATTGTGCTAATGGGGTCCACTACTGCAGAGGCCACAATCAAAGCACTCTGGAGACTGTTTGCAACACACGGCCTATCCGACGTGTTGGTCTCCGATAACGGGCCGCAATTCATGGCCACACAGTTTGAGGGGTTCTTGGCGGAGCTTGGGGTCCGTCACGCCCTTGTCGCCCCGTTCCATCCATTGAGTAATGGTCAGGCGGAATGCATGGTGCAAGCGGCCAAAGAGGCACTAGGCCGGCTTGGCCCGGGGGACTGGCAAGCCCGGGTAGACAACTTCTTGCTGGCCCAGCACATCACCCCAAGTACGGCCACAGGAAGAAGCCCGGCCGAGCTGTTAATGGGCCGGTGGCTTCGGTCAAAGCTTGACAGGTTGCACCCGAGCTACTCTCAGCAGGAACCAGAGTTAGCTAACAACAAGACAAGAACCTTCAAAGTCGGGGACCTAGTCTTTGCAAAAAACTTCGCGGAGGGTGCACAATGGGTGCCTGGGAAAATCACAGAAATTACTGATCCCAGGTCTTATGTAGTTGCAATTCCGGACGGAAGAAAATGGCGGCACCATATCGACCAACTGCGCAGCCGCCAACTTCCCAATTCCAACTA
>QLTV01003971.1:618485-632141 GCA_003457575.1 Thermophis baileyi
CTACCCGAATGAGCTGCGCAGGTCCACTGGAACCTCAAAACGCCCCTCCTACTTACAGGACTACGTATGCTAAATAGTTGGACCAAACCAAGAGGGGAGGGGTGGTGTATATTAAGATTGTAAATAGTTTACTGTCAGGTCCTCCATTCTGGTGGGAGAATGGAGAGCCCTGATTGGTTGGTTTCACTGACAGCTCGGTATATAAAGCCGGCTGTCAGAATGCTTAGTTGCTGGAGTCTGGACCCCCTCACAATAAAGAGCTGTTCTACCAAGCCTGTCTCAAGCGTCTTCTGTGCCAGGATCCAACAATTCACATCTGTCAACCCATTTACACTGCAAACCTATTCAATAAAGGAAAAAGTAATAAATAAACTATCTGCCATTGAAATGAAATAGTGTAAGAACTTGTTGGTTGAAAGTATTTGGATCGATTGTGTTCTCAGAGTGAAGAGTTCACTAGAGCCCCCATCTGCTTTAGGAAGTGACCCGAATTTCCTAAATGCTGATGCAGAAAGCAAATAAAATAAAATAAAATACTGGGAGAGGCAGTACATGGAAGCAGAAGAGAGAAAGCAATTTTTCATAGGGAGGAAACACAACAAATAAACAGAAGGTTAACATTGTGGAGCAACATACTTCTTCCAATGAATATCCCACCAAAAGAGACAGATACACCTTTGCCAATTTGGAAGGCCAAAACCCTTCTATATACTCCACTGTTCACATCTTCTTGGCTAGTGGGATAGTAGAAAGTTGACTGTGTAGTCAGAAGAAAGATATAGTAGTGGTGTTCACAAAGAACCTTTTCCCTTGATATGTTACTTCTTAATTGCACAAACTTATTATATAGGAGAATGGTAAAGCCAGCAGCCTAAGCCTGGAACATCTATTCTAAGCTCTCAGAATCTACCAACTTATTCAGCTACTTATGTTGATTAGGCCTTAAATTGCAGCTAAACTAAACAACTGCAGTTAGTTGGATGTGCAACCTGAAGATGCTTATTTCAGGGCCTGATATTAAAGTCCATAGATTAACAAATAACTTTGTGAATGCCTTACAATTCTAGTCACTTAAAAAAAATATCAGTGGTTCTGTGGATGTAATATAATTACAGAAAATTTGCTACATCTCTTTTAACACTGAAAATAGCTTGAGGGTCTACTTCAGGTTTTGCTGACATCCAAATTGAAGATATTAAGATACTTTGTTTGGACCATGCAATTTATATAAAACAAAGCTGCATTCAGCTTGGAGCAATTAAATTTTCTTTGCTTCACAGATCACAACCTTTAGATTCCAACTTAAATTCCAAGGTATCCCTAGCTTCAAATAAATAACCTTTTGCCCTCAATTAAGCATCTTTAGCTTTAAGTCAGTTTTATGTGAGAACATAATATACTTGCTGGTAATACTGCTATGTATTTTCAAATGTTAAGCCATTCACTTCAGTCTTTTTCTAATAGAAAATGGACAGTCAAGATTTCTTCTTAAGGTTGTTGATTAAATTCACTTTTTTCATATTAAGGTCCCTGTTTCCTAGTTTTTGAAATGTTATCAATAATATACAACTATAGTGTGACATTTATACAACCTCAATGAAAACAATTTTGCTCATTCAGGCAAAAAGGAGCATTGATCTTATTAGTCTTTTTCCCACTGCAGCTCACATGTATTCCTCTATGAGAATTATAATCTTTTCCATCTGTTGTTGCCTAATAATTTAAATTCACAGGCCTGGTGCTATTGATCTTAAGAAAAGCTAGGTTTGCAAAGGAAAAGAACTGATATAATCACAAATAGCAAGTAATATTAGATGGGCTAATAGTATTAGATGGGCTAATAACATGCTAGCCAAACAAGGTGAAGAGGAATGAAATTTTGATCTGGTTTTTAAATTATTCATATAAACTAAATTAAGTCACCACCGCGTCAGGCCTAGCTCCCGCAATTACAAATGTCCACTTAGTTTTCGTGTCACTGTTTTCTGAGGTGGGCTTTCTCCCCATCTTTCTGGTACAGTCTAGTCTAAAGCCTTGCCATTCCATGGCAATTTCTAACCCCAAACTAATCTGTCAGTAATGCACAAATAGTTGTAATAAATTCATAAATAAAAGCATAGTACAAGCAACTACTGTATGTGTTCTCTATATTTTTCCAAACAGTACATTCTGGCGATTGCATTTCAATGGAAAAATGTGAATTATGTCAAGGTTCTAATGAAATATTAGGGACGGTGTGGTGGCTTAGTGATTAAAATGCTGGGCTTCTCAGCTGGAAAACCAGCAGCCCAGTTTCGAAACCTGAGTGCCATGCGATGGGGTGAGCTCCCATCCTTGCCCCAGCTTCTGCCAATCTAGCAGTTTGAAAGCATGTAAATGCAAGTCAATAAATAGGTACCACTTCAGTGGGAAGATAACAGCATAACGTCATGTGGGCCACATGACTGCAAAAATATCTTCAGACAGTACTGATTCAATGGCCTTGAAACAGAGATGAGCATCTCTCCCTACAGTCAGCAACGACTAGCAAAATAAAATCTGCAGACTCCTTTATCTTTCCCCCCCCCTAATTAAATATAACTGTGTTATATGTAGGGAAATCTGAAATCTAGGTCCTTTCCCTGATGGAAATTGCTTACTCATAGGGATTATTTTATGAGAAGGACCGGCAGCAAAGAAAAGGATTACCCTAGAAAAGAAATTAAGTTTCCCGTATAAAAAATATGAAAAGCAAAGGCATACTTATGCATACTTATTTGACTCTTGACAGATGTTGTCACAACAAGAAAATTTTCAAAACAGGTTGTTTGGTATTCTGTACTAACAGAATACCGAGGTGGCGCAGTGGTAAGACTGCAGTACTGCAGGCTACTTCAGCTGACTGCTAGCTGCAGTTCGGCAGTTCAAATCTCACCGGCTCAAGGTTGACTCAGCCTTCCATCCTTCCAAGGTGGGTAAAATGAGGACCCAGATTGTTGGGGGCAATATGCTGACTCTGTGAACCACTTAGAGAGGGCTGTAAAGCACTGTAAAGCGGTATATAAGTGCTATTGCTATTGTTAACAGATCAGTTCTGACTTAATTTATGTGGGAGGCTATGATTTACAACTATAACTATAGTGGTTGCATCCCACCATACTCTTCTCCTTCTCCTAGTCTGCTCCTCCTCTTCCTCCTCCATTAATTTCCTTGTTTATCTGCTTTTAGAAAAACCAGATATGAAAGTGAAAAGAGATGTACTACCCAGAGGTGGGTTCCTTCCGGTTCGGACCAGTTCACCCGAACTGGTAGCAACCCGCTGGTGACGTCGCGGTGATGTCATAGATCTGGTTCGGTCTGTGCCGGTCCGTGGGCGCCACCATCTTTTTTTTTTGGAAATTTTATTTTTGGAAAAAAAAATTGGATTTTTTTTTTTAAATTTTTCTTCTGCGCATGTGCAGAAGCCCAGTTTCCGGCACTGTGCATGCATCACCATCTTGTTTTCAGCTTTTTTTTTGGATTTTTTAAATTTTTTTGGCACTGCGCATGCGCATGCGCACAAAGCGTGCACGCGGCCATGCCGCGCGGCCACGTGGCACAGGAGGAAGCGAACCGGCAGTGAGGACAGTTAGAACCCACCCCTGGTACTACCTGATGTCCCAACACTTTCTGTGAACCCTGTCTTCAGTTAGAAGAATCTTGAACCTATTACCAAATTGCAATTGTTAATATAAGTGTAAGATATTAAATACATTACATAATGAAACAAAATCAGATTTAGTTTTTGTCCAGTGATATCACTATGTATACCATGGCCTCCAGCATTCCATTCAAAGGCCTTATTTTAATCCAGAAAAAAATGTGTATGTCTAATATATAAAGGTAAATAATTTGGGTGAGACTCTATGAGAAGTGATTATAAATTGAGTTCTCTCCTGCAGAGGCCATAAAACTTCACAAAGGATTTTGCTGGCTCAGCGGGTGTTAACATCCAGCCTACTTATTCGGGGGTTCTGTATGCATCATCAGGAGCCTGATGTTTTTTAGAATTCACCAATTACATACCTATAATTCACAGAAGTTAATATTACTTCACTGATTGTACCAAACTGGCACAAAGAGAAGGGAAATGAGTCACATGTACCGACCATAGAGGTATATAAGGTGAAAAGAAACAGAACTGAAAAATAGAACTTAGAGTAACTGGTAAAAAAATAAAACAGCTAATTGATATTAGGTTAATTTTGAAAGATAGTAGATAATTTAAATATTAATATTTTTATCAGATTTTGAAACTACTTTTATAAAATAAATTAAAAAGTTAATGCTATTATTTCTACTTTTGGGAAAGTTTACATTTAGATGAAAGTTTACATTTAACTTATAAATCATGCATCTTTATCCCCCCCAACACCTAAGTTTCTAAAAATACATGTCACAAAGACATTTCAGAAATCTGCACAAAACCTCTGTCAACATAAACATCATTTTATATTCATTCCATTTGACCATTTCAATAAATAGCATTTCAGATAATCATAAATATTATTTATTTCTGAACAAAAGTATACAGAAATCCTGTTCACTTATGCCAATTGTGTATCATTTTAACAGATGATTAAAATTCAATAAAGACTTACCCAAACTAGAATATAATTAAATTTAATTCTGGATGGATAAATTGTGAACCAAATGATATTATATATTTGATCTATTGTTCATCCTTATTTGCAACCCATCTCTAAACAAAATCCAACTGAAAACAGCATTAGTTGGAGTCCGTTTATTCTGTCTGCTCTGTTAAGACTTAATGATGATATTCTACCTTTCATTGGAGAAAGTCTGAATATATCTATGTCACGATGAATATATGTACTTGATACTTTTCAGGGGATAATAGGCCATGCATCTTAGTCCTATAAAAAGAAGTTTCTTGAAATAGAAAGTCTATCTAAATTATTCAGGTGCTTGAAATGTCTGTACAGATATTACACTTTGGAAACTACAAATATCTTTAGGATATTCAGCTTTAGTGATGACTCTTCAGTTTTAGTGATGAAAAAAAGATAGATAATCCAAATCTGTTCAATAATACAAACTAAAGACAGACCAGGCTTAGTTTTCCAGCTTATTTTTCATAGGTTTTTACTGTATCATATGCAACTCTACTGTACATGATTATGCATACAATCACAATGACATTTGTGAGGGAATATCAAGAAAAATAAAACAAAATAACAAAAATTCAACCCTGAATTTTGCTTGAAAAAATGTGAATGTTTATCTTTGGGGCAAAAAGCTTCAGTGTATATTTTTGTTATTGATTACTATAATACGAAAGTCATTTTTTTCCTTTTGTTCCATAAATCATACAGTAACTCTTCTTTATGTCTTTCTCATTTGGCAATCATTCTCAGATATTTATATAAAATTTTTCTCTGACTTGAATTATTGTAAGTTATTAATTATACTTTTACCTCCATTTATTATGAATGTTTACATTTAATTTCTATCATAAATTTCCATGTAAATATACATACATTAATCACCTTTTCCATGCTGCTTTCTTTAAAGATTAATTGAAAAGAAGAGAGTCTCAAATAATGACAGACATTTTTTTACAGGAAGATCTGGCAGAGTATATTTACTTCTTAAATTTATTTCCTGCTTTTTCTCTAGGAGCTGTGGGAAGCTGACTGAATTCGTATCTCACCCCAATTATAAATAGACTCTTTGCTGGTCATAATATGATGGTTCAAAGTTATGATGCCCTTGACTTACGACCTGACTTACAAAAGTCATACCATCCCGATGGTCACATGACTGCAATTTGGACACTTGCAACCAGCTTACATTTACAATGGCTACAGTGACTCACAATCATGTCATTGTGATTTACAATCTTCCCAGCTGGACTCTGACAAGCAAAGTCAATTGGGAAAGCCAGATTTGTTTAATGTCTGTGGTAAAAATGGTTGTAAAATCAGATCTGGTATGTAATTGTGGTTGTAAGCTGAGGACTACATGTAATAAAAAACGGGGGGGGGAACCCCACAGTCTAAAATAATATCTGGTGTCAACCTCCAAATGTCCTCCAGAAAAGCTCCATATTCAGGGCTTCTGGAAGGCAACTGGCAAGGGGCCAATATAAATCCCACAGGACACTATTATAGAGAGCCAGTCAATTACAAAACATCAGTGCTTCCAGCTTTGGTCCCTCTGACCTTCTGAAAGTGGAGGACAACAAGCTGCTGGTACAATCAGGTAGTCCAATTCCAGTGGAGAGAATAACCCACCAAAACTATTCCTGCAACATCCATCTTAAAAACAATAAGGATAGGCTGAGAGGTAATGAGTCACTTGAAATCATATAGTAAGCTTTTATGGTTGAAAGTAGATACTGTATATTCCTGGATTTTCCTCTATCCCTGACTTTCTAGTTTAAGAACTAGCTAGTTCTCAGGTCAAAAACCAATCAATTTGGCATCTCTCCAGACATAAAATAGGCATTTCATATTATATAATACCTACAACTTTTAACTAAAGATGCTAAGATTTGAACTTGGACCCATGAGAATGCTAGAGCGCACTCCACATCCAGTTATGGTTTCTTTCCTACATTTAATATCATACGGCAGGTAAGATTATAAAGTTCTAGTTCTAATATTTGATCTATTGATGTTATTTTCTCACAAAAGCTTCAAGTAACTGAATAGTCAAATAGTATTTGAGACAGCTATTTCACTATGTTTGCAATCATACTAAATCTTTTTTTTAAAATGGCTTCTTAATCAGAATCTTGTAGATAAAATAAATAATGGCTTCTTCTACTAATTCTGAGTTTCTTTACTATCTTTTCCTTGCTCTTATATTGTATTTATGCGGATTACTTAGAGACTTGGATGAAGATCAAAGCAGAGTAAGGTTGAAAACCTAACTTTTCCAGTGCAATGTGTCCTGAAGCCAATTACCTTTTCATTATAATGGAGTGGAAACACATTCCATCATAAAGCTGTATATAATTTTAAGCCAAGAATCCTGGCTTAATAAGCAACCATCTAGCATGTTGCTGCATGCTAGTACTCTAAACTTCCCCTGTGACCAATTATGCAAAGGAGGAAGGAAATAGCTTTGTTGTGCCCAAATTCAAGATTATGACGTACTGTGTTCATACAGGTCAACAAATGAAAATCAGTTCTGAATTAGATATGGAGGGTAATAAATCATAATTCTGAACATGGACTTAACATAAATCTAAGCAAAGAGTGAAGTAGGAATATGGATTTCATGCAGTAGTATATTACACATCCACAATATGGTTTACTAAGCCAAAATTTCTGATCTACTATTTATAAAAGTTTAAAATTTCTAGCCAGTATCAGGATTTAATTGGGATGAAATAAACTTGATGTGACACTTTTTAAAAATATTTTTCCAACACTTCATTATCAAAGTAGGTGACAACTTTTTTTTACATCCTGTGGCAATAAGGCAGGAAGGTCTTTTAACTTTCAATATTTTAAGTTCAGTTATTCAAGATGAAGTATAACAAAATACTTACTGGATCTTTTTTGACCAGCTCTCGGTCAGGCACTACTGCAATGAGGTGGGCAAGTGTAAACACAGAGTTAAGAACATATGAACAAAAGAGATTTTTATGCAGTGTTATTCTTTGACAGCTGAGGCTCCTGAAAAACATGCACCACAAATATAGTACAAATTAGAAATTATTAGAGCTGATTATGAGGTTGCTTTTATAACAAGAACATGTTGGCAATTCTTTCTTAAATATACAATCTGACACAGGCAGTCAGAAAAAAATACGGCTGGCAGTGAAGCCATGGGAAAAAAATTCCCTCCCTCTTACAACTGCTTACATGCTACACTCTTTCTCAATCGCAGTTAGGGGACTTCTCATGTACATGATCAAGTGGCAGAAAAAATCACAAAATTACTTTGATAATAAGATATATGTTTAATATATTTAATATATTTTATGTAATAAATAAATAAAAACAGCCCACATATAGACAGATTCTTTGGAGCATTATATTAAAATTACAAAATGCTTTCAGAATGAGTTATCAGCTGAGTAAGAAATTTTGATCTGGAATTTTTCTGATGTTAGGGATATTTAATTTCATTCCTTGCATGGTTGTGATTTCTTCTTGGTTCCCACAACTCTAGGACATTCTTTCTGCTTTATTAAAGTCAACTGAATCAAGAAAATTACTATGCCATTTTTTCCTCTAGAATTATTCACAAATAAGCCCACTGAACAACTTTGAAACAGTCAACAGTAGTCTGAATAGTAAAATAAATTTCCCCTTTATTGAATAAAGGTTATATAACTATATATTGAATTTCATATGCCACTGTTCATATACCTAACATGGCTAGTTCTTTCTACACTTCTTTATAGTTAGTTTAAATAATTGAGGCTCCCACAAAACTTGGAAACTATTCTTGCTTGCTAATAATAGAATAAAAAATAGCAGCAATATTGAGGGGAATCATACAGACTGGTTCCTTCCACTAGGATAATAACCAATTACACAATTCTTCTTGGTATGAGAACCTTTATGAGATCATCAACTACCTCCTCCACCCCAAAATTGCAGTATCACTGAAATATCATCAAGAATGGATTCAGAAATCCTGCAAGCATTTGATAATCTTGCATAATATGTTGGTGATCTGTTAAAATAATGTCAGATCTTGCAATTTGAGTGATGTCTCATGAGTTTTGGATAATTTGAGGAGATGCATATTCTATAGTGATAGTGTATAGCTCCAGCAATATGAAAACGTTACCAACCGCTTTTAACCTTTTAATTTTCTTTATACATATAGTAATTCTTCCCACTGAGTTCATGTTCATTTTATGTAGAAGAATCCTAAACCAACCCCAAACTCCATCCCTTCCTTTACGGATGATATATAACCACTTTGTTTGCAATCATCAACTCTTCCCAAATGTTATGTGAGGCCCTAACGTAATGTTTGCCACATTTGATTGTGTCAAATCATTCTTTGTATTCTATTTTTGTACGCACACTCTTTAGTTACAGAGGAACACTTAGAATCAGCATTATGTCTTAAACAAGTGCATATGACTCCAATAAGACAGAGTACTTCTATTAGAGAGAATTGGCACACATAGCACATAGATAAAAATCACTTGTAAGCCAATGTGGCCAGTAAGCAAATGATTGAATTATATGAGTCAAAGAAATACTTCTATAACTCTTGCACATACTACAGTAAGAGAAAATAAATAGTTGAAGGATGTACTCACTTGAAATGGAAGAAAATTCCCAAGGAAATCAACAGGGAAACCATAGACAATACATGTCCTACTATAGTCATGTAATAAACTATGAAAACCATCTGAAATTTAAAAGAAAAACTAAATAAAAAATGATAGTTTAGAAATTATTGTGAGATATAAATAGTAGTAACAATGACCCCAGAACTTTGAATATCTTTTACTTCATTTTAGATACATGGAACTAACTCTAAAAATGAATTAAATTGTGTTCACATTTACAAAGTACACGTTATAAATAGTACTATTTTATATATGCATACATATATTCACATAGATATATAATTAATGTCCTTTGTTCATTTGACTACCATAGATTTTCTTGGTCTGTTCTATTTGATTTCTTTCTTTCTTTCTTTCTTTCTTTCTTTCTTTCTTTCTTTCTTTCTTTCTTTCTTTCTTTCTTTCTTTCTTTCTTTCTTCTTTCTTTCTTCTGAAATATTAATTTATTAACCAAGATATTTGGTAACTTTTGATCCATGGACAGCATTCTATTTGATTTCTTGATTTTATAATCTCTGTTCCTGGTGCTGCTATGAGCTGCCCAATCATAGTCCATCTGTTCAAAACCATATCAAAGTAACCTGTGTTCTGCTCTACATTATTTCTCCTTTATTTATTTTTTCTGCATTTAGGGTTAATTATGGTAAGATTTTCCCTCGTGAACTATCTTCTTAATAGGTATTATGACAAGCTTCTGTAATTGGCTATATAAAAGTCAACTCCATAAAGATTTACATAAAACCTTGAGAATTATTTCTTATAACGAAAGGTCATAGAGTGTCCTCAGCATTTTACAGAGTATCTTATATAAATCTAATTAGGCTTTTCCCAGATTACAATGTAATAAGTAAGGCATGGTTCAGTCTAAATGCCACATGCAAAAATGGCTTAATATTTTTTTAAAAAAATGGAAATTCAAATCCAGGTCACCTTAAAAAAAAAGAAAGAATACAAGGAAAGATGTAAAATATACGCACCCATTTTCATAACATATATAAACTTTATGCATTCCCTTCCTTGCAAAGTTCAATGATCATTTTCTTATCTCTTCATATTGTATATAGAAGGCTTTCAGATACCTCTTTCTAATTGAGATGAAAGTCAGGCATCATTCCGATTGTACCCATCAGCCATGTAAACGGAATGTGCTCAGACATTTTCACCAGTCTTTAAAATCTCACACGGATTATAATGCCACCATTTTTGTCTTCATTAAAGCCAAGTCAATACATCTAACTTTAGTGAAGGCCAGTGGAATTTTGACATTTTATCAATTTTTCAGTGGGGAGGAATACAGATGAAAAGTCTGTTCATTTCTTTCTACCCAAATGGGGTCAGCATCTTGGCAAAACTGCTTTCCTTGCTATCAAGGACAATAATGGAGAAAAAACGAGAGAAAAAATTGCCTTGGGAATCTACAGTTCATAATATGTAAATTCATTCAATTTTAAACAATAGCCACCTAGGATACAATAGCCACCTAGGAACTATAGGCCTTGGTGTTACATTAGGAGTTTTTGTATAAAACCTGTGAGTTGGACATTGATTTCCTGTCGCATAATTGAACATGGCTGAAATACAGACAAATCTCTCTACACTGTATCCATGATTAATATGAAGAAAAAAAAAACCCAGATGGATGAAAGTTAGGCATTATCAGAAACTCTTCTAAAATTTAAACAACTTACCTTACGCTTTTCATTTGTAAAAGAATTGCAGCGTGTGTAGTTGGACCAGGTTCGATTGGTTTCTGGATGCCGAAACCATGTTCCTGTCTTATCACAATATTTTGTTGCTATTTCTGTGAATTAACAATTCAGTGGATGTAATTCATTTGAGAAGCTTGTGCCTACAGTATATATTAAAGCCTATTACTTTTCATACATTAATTAAGTGTGGCTGGAATTAAAGAAAAATCATTTATCACAACAGTGAGACAAATTGTGATAATTTGCCATTTCATTTCATTTTGTAAAAATAGCAAATCATTAAAAAGAAAGTAGCATTAACCGCTTCCTGTAACATATTTTGCTCATTGTAAGCCTCAGTGACAGAATCAGTATAATCAAAATATATGAGGTAAATTATGTGTAGCCTACTTGTATTTAATGCATTAGAATGGATATAATTTTTTACACTTTAATTCTGATTTCCTCTTAGTTGAGCATTATTTTATCACTTTAGTGGAGACATTCACTAAATTAATTAAGGATGGTCCCATAGGCAAGTAAATTTGAAGAATTTCAGGAATAATATTTTGCCTTAAATATGAACTGACCAAATAACTGTTTTATTCTTTAACAATTCAAAATGCCATCTGATTGTTGGCCAGAGTAGCTGCCTCACCATTTCTCACAATTACAGATATTTGATTGATGGAATAATGCTACTATTGCTACATTTTTACCTCCTTGCAACTACCTACTACAAAGTACTTAGCTCTATAAGGTACTGTTTATAGCTTTATGTACTACTCACTACAACATACTTAGCCCTATAAGGTAGACCAGACAAAGAAACCAATGCCACGTAGAACTAGAACTACTACTCAGTTACTGTGCTGTACAACAACAGAATCTTGCAAGTCTGAATGTGCTTCTGCCTCCCTCACTTATCTTTGTGTGAATTAGGGAGCTCTGAGACATTTACTCAAATTAGTTTCTTGGAATGGACTCAAGCTGCACTTCTATGATGTCTGAATTGTTAGATCTTCCTCCTGTACTTGAAGGCTATTCCCTATTCCCTCTACAGCTGCATACGTACACATTTGCCAGGTTTCACAACAACAGAGCCTCCTACTATCATAAATCCTAGTTCGATTAATTATATTCATATAATAGCTAACATATTTGTTGAACATGATGAAATTTTACTGTCTCACAAATGGCTGCCCATATATCAAGTACATAGCAGTCAAGATTGATTACAGTGTTGGGACTATTTAGACAGAAAATCCCATAAACAGTTTTTCCCAAGAAGCAAAACTTCAACTACAACAAATTAGCAATTAGCCACTATTTTTGGCATTCTGTATTTGCTTGAGGCAGTTAATTCATTTCCTTCGTCCTATTATCAGGATCCTTTATTAATTTACTGGAATGGTATCCTATTTTTCACTTTAATACACCAATAAATAGCTCTACAGTTTTGTTTTAAAAGTACAATCATAACCTTAAATATTCCTAGGAGAAAATGATCACAGGAGCAGTGCCAAAGCAACTTAACTGCTTATTCCTTTAAATTAAAACAGTGAACAAGGAATACAATCCTATTAGAAGTTCAAGGGTAAGTTTTATTGAGTTCTTGGTATATTCTCTGAGTTTGGTTTTCTTCATACAAATATTTCATTACCAGCCTTCGTGTGCTATGTTAAAGAATAACTTACAAAGGGAAATCCCAATGTGATGGGAAACACCCCAGAAAAGGACTTATTTATGAAAACCACTCAGCTAACTCTTTAAGTATCTTGAAACTGCCTTCAATTGACAGTAAGTATATATTGGAGAAGTAGTCCTTCAAATACTCTGCTGCTCCAGAACAATATGAGACCAAATCTTTTTGATGTTTTTAAATAGTTTCTCTGTTGACCTTTTGCTAGGCCTTTATGAAGCCAATAATAGATGTGGTACAAATAATAAAGTCACCTTATAATGGACATGTAATATTCATAACATAACAGCTTCAAATACTACTGATCCACTTCTCAAGGTGCTAATGTGATATTTAAAGCCCTACACAATTGGGGACTGAGCTGTATGATGAACTGCACTTTGCTATCTATGTATGCTTAGGTTTTAAAATCTTTTTTATATATATATAATTTTTTATTTTTATTTTCATATGAACAATTCACATATTTATCATTTCATTCCTCATTTCATTCTTTGATACAATCATTACACATTTTATACATATATCTTATATTTATCTTATTGCTTTATTTAACTCAGGGTTACTTTTTTACCATCCCCCTTTCCTATCTTACAGCCCTTTCTTCCATTTCTTCTTCCCTTCCCTTCTTGTCCTCCTATACTACTTCCCTTCTCTCTCCTCTCCTCTTCTCTACTTCCTCTCCTCCTTCTCTCCTCACTCTCCCCCCTCTTTCCTCCTCTTCTTCTTTTCTCCTTCTTCTCACTCCTCTCCTTTCCTGCTTCTTTACTTTCTCCATTTCTTTGGGATGGTATTCCAGCAACCCTAAATTCTTACATATTCTTACGTTTTCCCCTTTGTTTCATATATATTCTTTTAATTTATTTCTTTTATCTTTATGTGTTTGTCAATTAGAACACTTCAAATTTATGGTTTTCTTTTTTTCCCCTTCCCCTCCCTCTCTATCCCCCCCCCCT
>QLTV01003971.1:641632-651814 GCA_003457575.1 Thermophis baileyi
CGTCCACCGCTTCACTGATCTGATGCGGGGTGGAGATATACAACTGGGTATCATCAGCATATTGCTGATACCTCGCCCCGCATTGTCGGATGATCTCACCCAGCGGTTTCATGTATATGTTAAATGGGGGGAGAGAGAGGACCGAGCCGTGAGGCACCCCGCAAACGAGGGGTCTAGGGGTTGACCTCTGTCCTCCTGCCAACACCGACTGAGACCGACCAGAGAGATAGGAGGAGAACCACCGTAACACGGTGCCTCCCACTCCCAACTCCCTTAGTCGTCCCAGAAGGATACCATGATCAATGGTATCGAAAGCTGCTGAGAGGTCAAGTAGCACCAAGATAGAGGAATAACCCCCATCTCGGGCTCGCCAGAGATCATCCATCAGCGTGACCAAAGCAGTTTCCATGCTGTAGCCAGGCCTGAAGCCAGATTGAAAAGGGTCTAGATAATCTGTTTCATCCAATGATCGGAGCTGAAGTGCCACCACTTTCTCTACAACCTTTCCCACAAAGGGTAGGTTGGAGACTGGATGAAAGTTCTTTAATTCTGCTGGGTCCAGGGAAGGTCTCTTGAGGAGGGGTCTCACAACCGCTTCCTTTAATGGTTGTGGGAAAGACCCCTCCCTGAAGGACGCGTTGACTAAACCAGCCAGGAGGGGCATGGGTCCAACAAACAAGTGGAGGAATTCATCGCTCCTACAGCCTTGTCATCTTCCTCAGGAGTCACAGGCTCAAATTCATCCCACACAATAGGACTAAGACCTGCCTCTGTCATCTCGGTCGGAATTGCCCAATCAGTCCAGGTCCAGGTCCATCCGAATCTGAGCAACTTTATCCGACAAAAACTGTACAAACTTCTCAGCTCTACCCTGCAAGGGCTCCTCCACTCCCTCTACATTAAGGAGGGAATGAGTCACCCTAAATAGGGCGGCTGGGTGCGAATCAGCAGATGCAATAAGTGCGGAAAAATACAAACATTTTGCCGCCTGTATCACCACTAAATAAGTCCTAATAAATGCTCTTAAGAGTGTTCGGTCAGATTCGGAATTACTGGTCCTCCAGCGTCACTCTAGACGTCTCTTCTGGTGCTTCATCTCCTGGAGCTCCTCAGTAAACCAGGGAGCTTTCCTGGATCCACCGCCATGGAGAGGTCGCAAAGGCAAAATCTGGTCCAGTGCCCCAGATGCCGCCCTATTCCAGGCAGCCACCAGGGACTCCGCCGGATTGTGGACAAGGGAGTCAGGTATCTCCCCAAGCTCCTTCTGGAACCCTTCTGGGTCCATTAGGCGTCTGGGGTGGAACCATTTAATTGGTTCTGCCTCCCTGCGATGGGGGAATAGCGCCCTGAAGTCTAACCTCAGCAGGAAATGATCTAACCACGACAAGGGAGAAACATCTATACATTATCTCCCATCCAATGTGTAATTTGGTTCAACATGATTTAGTTTTTGAAAGCTGCCAAGTTCACTAGGTTCTGTCACCTGTGCTGGATAACATTGTTATTATTAATTATTAGAGATTACTTCACATTACATCCCATCAATCCAGGATAATAGAGTGAATTAAATGAGATCCATTAGAATTTAAGCCAACACTGACATAGTTAAGTGGTCCCTTAAGTGTATACTATAATAGGGATCACTGATAATAATTCCATGAGCTTGTTCCTCTTCATCATTACAATTTGTTTATACTTAGGTGCCTAGATTCGCCTTTAGTAAGATGGGTGGCATACAGGTTAGATGAATAAAAATAAATAAATTTCTTGCTATGCTGTAAGGTTCCTGCCAGCTGACTTAAATAAAAGTTCCATTTTAAAGTTTTGTTTAACAGAATTTATTGAAAAGAAAGGGATAGAGTTACAAGATTTTCAGCAACTGAATTACAGAATTACTTCAAAACATTATCAGCTTTTTCCTAACAGATGTAATGTGAACTGGAGAACAGCTGGTTCTTTTCCCCTATTACGGAGAATTTGCAGGTGGCAGTTTATAATACTTCTGAATCTCTCTCTGTCCATGAGCATGTCGTTATTATCTGCTAACAACAGCAATAGTAGAAAGATTCAGAGCTGGTTGCTTGCAATATGGCAAAAAATAAGATATTTGAGTAAATGGGGAGAGTGACAATGAGGGGACAAGATTACTTAGGCAGGATGGTATTCTTGAGTGTCAGGGCCACCAAAATCTGGATCTGACAAGTATAATTATGTTACTTAAACCTGGCAATAAGTCAATGAAATGGGAAAGTCATCTTTGAAAGTTTTGTGGCTAAACGATATCAGAACTCAAAACACGTGGTAAAAATTGTTAAATATATCTAAAGTGCTTGGCCACCCTTGGAGTTGCTACCTAAAAGAAAATACCACTGATTTGTTGGGCAGCTTGAAAGTAGCTCCCAGGTGCATTTTCCTCATGATGGGAAGTCCAAGTGTTTCAGTGTGGGTGGATGTTCTTTTCTTAGAAACACAAAAGTTTAAATGTTTTTTGTCTGATAAATATTGACCTCAGCACTCCATCAGAACAATCCTATTTCTTTTTTAGATATAGCACTTTTCTTCCAGACTTTGTAATGGATAAAAGAGCCCTATCATGGAATTAGTGAAGAAGATTAAGAAAAAAACAAAAATGCAACCAAAATATATTTCTGAAAGACAGCGCAGTCAGTTATGTAGGAGGCTTAGTTTTTAATTTTGAAAAGATTTGTCATTTTATGAAATGAAAAACATTTGTATTTTCCAATACAATACAGAAACTTTTTCACCCAGGGGAAATAAAACAAGTTCTTCCACCTACACTTTTGGTTATTTTTGAAAAAAAGAATAAAAACTAATTTTATTTCTGCACAATATGTACTTTCAATCTGCTTATTTGTTACCCCCAATTATTTGTTGCCTCATTAAAACAATCTTTTTTCCTTTTTACCACATATATCTTTTTAGTTCTGTATTATGCAACCTTACCAATGATATTTTTTTTCATTTTACAAAGATATTATTTATTCTCTGTTCCCTCTACTGAAGAAGATAGCATTTTTGAGAGCTAAAAAGATCCCTGCTCTATGTGCCACGATTTTTTGAATGGCATGCAATCAAGTTAAATGGTAGAAGGATTAAAACAAAAGATGTATCATGATGCAGTGGACTTCTCTTGGATATGTTCTACCTAAGGAGAAAAATTGACAAACTCTTTTATAGATATTTATTAGAGTACCTTGCTTAAAACATTATATCAAGAACAACTCTCTAATATCTATTATTAGATATCTAATACTTCTGCTTTAGGAGAATGAAATCAAATTTCAAAGCATTTAAAAATATTATATAAAAGTAAGCTCCATGTTATGAGGACTTTAGTGACAATAGCAATATTATGTGTTTTAGATCTGCTCAACATTAAAGGTGATATTGAAATTAATATCTCAAACCCAAGTTTCCTAGTTTGCTTGCCTCTAGATATTTCATACAATATGCACTAATTATATAAAAATGGTAAAAATAAATGTGCATTTCTTGCTACTATGCTTACCAAAAATGAGAAAAAAAGAACTTTTAGGACATTCAAATGTTGGCAGACTGATGTGGGCTTTATGTGGTTTACTGTGAAAAATTAATGTTTGTCAAAAGAAAAAAAGTGGCTGTGCATTGCAACATAATTCTACCAACTTTGCTATATGGAAGTCAAATTTAGTCTTGTCAGAAGAAATGTAAAATCTAAATGCTATGAAAATAAGCTATGTAATAAAACGACGAGGCAAACAAGAAGAATAGGTTTAAGAATTAATGAGGAATGATTATTGATTGAATACAAAAGTAAATGAAGAACATAGGAAGCAAGTATATAGAAGTTATTTGGTCATATACAAAGAATATAAATGAGGACTGAATCACAAAACACGTAGTTAGCAGTTAATATATTTAAAGAAACCATCAGTGCTGAATGGAATTGATAAGATCAGGGGAGAAACTTATATGTATAAATTTATGTACAGAGTTGGTAGAAGCAATTTTTTTAAAGGATGTAACAATATAGAGAGGTTGGTGAATTAAATTAATCAATGGTATATTTAGCTATTTTCATTAATTATCTTTTTCTTGTTGCAATTTGTTTGGCTTAGTATTTCTTACTCCTTTTTTGCCTTTGTATAATTTCCTTATCCCAGGAAGAAAATGGTTATATATATATATAAGTATGCCTGTAAATAATTTGAAATACAGGTAGTCTTTGACTTATAACAGTTCATTTAGTGACTGTTTGAAGTTACAACGCCACTGAAAAAAGTAACTTATGACCATTTTTTCACACTTATAATCATTGCAGTATCCCCTTGGTCATGTGATTTACATTCAGATGCTTAACATTTAGTTCATATTTATGATGATTGCAATGTCCCGGGTTCATGTAATCATCATTTGTGACCTTTTGACAACAAAAGTCAATGGGAAAGCCAGATTCACTTAACAACCGTGTTACTAATTTAACAACTGCAGTGATTCACTTAACAAATGTGGAAGAAAAGTCATAAAATGGAGCAAAACCCACTTAACAAATTTTTCCCTCAACAACATAAATGTTATACTCAACTGTGGTCATAAATTGAGGACTACCTGTAGTAGGCTCTATTGAAACACAGATTTAGCTATATTCTCTTTAAAAGTGCTTCTTCCTGTATTGCCTTTGTCTATATCAAAGTAAGCAAATTACATTTATGGCTTATCATGCTAAGTTTCTCCGCAACAGAAATATGGCAGTACTTTATGAGGGGAGTGTTTTGCTCAGGAAGTGAAAACTGTATACAAGCTGTATGTTGGATGCTCTCTCTGTTCTCCTTTCCCTGTTTAGTGTTTACTGATTTTCATGAATCAATGAATAATCAGGACGAACACTAGAATCTTTCAGCAAAGCTCAAGAATGGCTTTTTTGAAAAGTGAAAACCAAAACAAAGAATGGCGCCACATAGCTCTTGATTAAAGTAATATATATTCAACCAATGGCTTTCCTTGGAGTCAAGTATTTTCTTATAGTTATTTATATCTAGTACTCATTAATCTCTTCGATGGTTCTGCCTCTTTTATTCAGCATGATGTGGCACCAAGTAGCATCTCTCTTTTTAAAAGCTAGCACTTTAAAACCACTTAGCCACTTAAATATTCAGCCAGATGAACTGCTTCATTATACTCCAGAGACAAGGGTACAAAGGATCTCCCTGGATTCAGCACAAATGTAATATTCTTTTCTTAATTGGTCTCGATTCCCTACTGAGGGCAGGAATCTTAATTACCAAAATCTATTCTTTAATTTCTTTTTTTCTTTGATAGAACAGAGCAAGAATATATTTATGTGTAAATAATGAAATGAAGTCATCAATTAAATAAAACAGGTTTTATTCATATATATTCATTCGTAGCTAAGTATAGTATTTCAGTAGAGATCATTTTCTGTATTCATTAAAACGATAGGGTTGGGTCTATACATGCTAGACTAAAATGTAGTTGGGTAGTTGTATGCTTGGTATGTCATAGCCAGAGAGAAAATTAAGGGATCATTAGAGAAGCAATAACAGGACAAAAATTACCAGGAAGAAGCTTTTAGTTAAAGACTTAATACTCTTTTATCCACATTCAATTGATGGGTATAAAAATAGTACAGGTAGTCCTTGATTTACAACCACAATTGAGCCCAAAAGTCTGTTACTAAGCAAGATAGTTGTTAAGTGAGTTTTACCCCATTTTACGACCTTTCTTGCTACAGTTAAGTGAATCACTGTTGTTGTTAAGTTAGTAACATGTCAAGTGACTCTGGCTTCCCCATTGATTTTGCCTGTTAGAAGGTCGCAAAAAGTGATCACATGACCCTGGGACACTGCAATCGTCATACATATGAGGCAGTTGTCAATTCAAATCTAAATATAGGACAATATAAAAAAAATACTTTCACCATGGGGGAAAAAGGCCAGTATGGGGTCAAGGTTTAGAAATATGAACACCAAATCAGTTGTAAAGAAATGTTGCCCTGTAGAATGTATTCAATACACCTTCAAAATGAATAACCTTTCCACTTAAAGAAATGTTATTCATAATCTAACGTTGCCTTTGACACTTTCACTATTTATAAAATTTTGTGAGATTTTCAGTCTAATAGTTATTACCAGACATGTTTTCTTTATAATTATGTTCATGTTGTTTTCCCCTCACTCCCTTTTTCTTTTCAGCAATCCAAAATCCAAGCACTGCTTTAAATAATAATTTCAAATAATTTTTTTCTTTCGCTCGTTTGTTCCTTTACCTTTTTTCTTGTAAGGAGGTGCTCTGTTCATCCTTTCATAGCACTTGAACTGTGAATCTACTATTTTCTGGCGTATCACTGAATATTCCATAGACTCTAAAGTAGGATCGACATAACTTACAGTAGTGGGGAAACTTGGAGCCATTCTCTGTATATAAAAAAACATCTGTTAATATTTGTAAGTTGTATCAGGACAATTCAATAAAAATATTTTTTATTTGTTTATTTGATCAAGGAGTTTGGAGTTGCCAGGAAAATGTACAATGCTCTTAATCTCAGGGACATGTATCTATAGAGTTGGCAACACGCAGGACTGAATGCAACTTTGAATGATTGTGTGCCTTGATTCCCTGAGATATCTTCTACCATATCATAAAATCATGCATAGAAAAACTGTGTGGAAAACTTCATTCACTGTAGTGATCTAGTGTAAGAGCTCTCTGTAATTTCTTATCTCTTCTTTTAATGACAGTAGCAAGATACAGTCATTAAAAGGTGGTTATGAGTATATCCTTATTAGTAGAAATGTTATTGTTACTGTATTCTTTGATTATGTTGTTAATGTTGGAAACAAAAAAAAAAGAGGACAAGCCCCCCCCCCATTATTTCAATAGTACAACTACATTTTCTTGTAGCAATATTGCATCTATTTTATTATTAATTTCCAGTGTTATCAATACCAATAAATACTTATCTAATCTACCTCCTTCACATTCCTACAGTATATGCAGTCTCAGGACAATGTTTCACATATTGGTACAAAGAAGTGTAGCACTCACAGGTCAGCTAATTGTGAGTAAGCATATTTTATCTTTGTTCATATAATATAGTGGAACAGTGTGTATTCCCATAAATTAAAATACTATTATTTAAAGCATGAGTGGGCAGAAGAGGGATTTAGAAGTACTCCCGGGATTCCAGATAATTTGCCCAATTTCTAACAAGGACAGATAATCAAAGAGAATTTGGGCAATGCTATGATTCAAGGGTACTGTATATATATATATATATATATGTATAGCTGCTCATCTCATATAACCCTGGGAGGCTCACAATGAAATTTATATATATATATATATATATAAACAACAACAGAAAGAACAACATTGGAAACGTTTTTATGTTAAAGCTGGAGAAATGAAATAGGCTGTTTTGACATATGAAACCAAAATAATCTATGTCAGTCTCAAGTTTTGGTGACTGAGTTTTTGTCTGCATGAAATTTTCTTGGCAACAGTAAATTGCCTTCTGGGATACTTTTTAAATCTTCCAATCTTGTTTATAGGACAGCTACCAATTGGATTTTTGCAGCTCTGACCAGGTTGCCCTTGTCTATACACCGGGAATTTCCTGCTAATCTCCCTTTAACTTTCAAGTCCACACAAAGTCAATCAAGTGCTGTTAAATACTGAGATTCCAATAGCAAAGAATAGATTTTTTTTTATATGCTTCCAACAATAAGGGGTGGATTCACTCATCATGCAGGACTAATCTGAAATCAAATCACATTATGATTTTATATTGAGCATGAACCATGCAAATCAGTGATGGCTTATGCATCAGGACTTGCCAATAATTTATTTTCATTCTACTTCAATCTGCAGAACTTATTCAATTAAAAGATATAAATAGTAGGGCTGTGCCTAGCATGTGAAAGATACATGGAGGAACAAATGAAGCCTCCCTCTTTGAAGTGTTAAAGCATTTGTGCCTTTTGCAACACTGTGCTTCACTGGCTAGGTTTATTTTCCCAATTGCCCCTTTCAAATATTATGCACAGCTTTAATATGTAGATTAATATGTTAATGTTGTTGTAACTGACCAATATTCTTCTCCATTGAAATAGAAAGGACTTTTAAAAAAGGAAAGGTATTTTGCTGAATACATCTAGCATTTGATACGTTGCTGAATGCATGTAGCATTTGATATGATCAAATTCTTAGACACATATATTAAAAAGAGATCCCACGGAATTCAGAAAGGGTTATTTCCAAGTAAATATGCAAACAGCTGTCCTATTAAAATACAACATACTTTTCGCCTTTTCTCCCTATCAGCATAAATTTCTATATACATCTTTATACTTCTAAGTCAGGGGTGGGTTCTAACTTACCTCGCTGCCGGTTCGCTTCCTCCTGCACCACGTTGCGCGCAGTGCAAAAAGATTAAAAAAAATTCAAAAAAAAGCGCTGAAAACAAAATGGCGACGCATGCGCAGTGCCGGAAACTCAGCTTCTGCGCATGCGCAGAAGAAAAAATAAATTCAAAAAATTCAAAAAAAAAGTTTAAAAAAATTCAAAAAAAGATGGCGCCCACGGACCGGCACCAACCGAACCGGATCCGCGATGTCATCGTGATGTCACCAGCGGGTCACTACTGGTTCAGGCGAACCGGTCCGAACCGGGAGGAACCCACCTCTGCTCTAAGTACAATTTATGCAGCAGGTACATTTTTGTATCAGGTTATTTCTTCTTTTTGGGATTTAGTATATTTTAGTTAAAATCTCTAGTTAAGATTGAACATGTTTCTTAACTGATTCAAGACTAAAATGACAAAGGTGTACAGCTTTGGAAAGATTAGGTGATTTTGCATTTATTCTTATATTTCCATCATCCACTTTTATTGTTCCAATTTACCATGGAAATATAAATAAGGAAGTCTTCTGATGGCATGAAATCTTTCTTTTTCTCTGGGCTACTGCATGAGGCATTTGGAAATATACTAATCTGTCCTTTCATAAAGTATTCTGCTCATCTATAAGACACTTAATGACCTAGTAAGAAATGCCATTGTACATCTAAAGGAACACATGAAGACTTTTACAGTTCAATATCAGTTTCATTTTCAAAGGCAACAGCAGGAACCTCTTTGTCATCACTGCACTATTTAATTTGACTTACTACTATCACATCAACAGAACAATTTTCTTGGTGTTGAAAAAATAAATTGGAACCATGTTAACTGTCATGTTCTCACTTTTACATCTACCCCATCCAACATTTATAATCTTTTTACTAAGTCTAACAAAAGCTATATGCAGGTTACGTATTTCAGCTTCTATCAGTCAAGTATCTTGAACAGATATTTTTAACCCAACCATATGTTCATTTCAGCAGTGGGTTGCTCCCGGTTTGGCCCGGTTCAGCGAACTGGTAGCAGTGGTGGCAGGAGGCTCCGCCCACCCGCCCAGGAGGCTCCGCTCACCCGCCTGGGAGGCTCTACCCACCCACACAGGAGGCTCCGCCCACCTGCCCAGGACGCTTCTGCGCATGCGCAGAAGTGTCACGCGTGCGCACGAGTGCGCACGCACGAGTGAACTGGTAGTGACGGGATTTACAACCCACTACTGGTTCATTTAGAAAGTTTATTACAGTCTGTCAAATAATAATCTCCTAGAGCAACTAACGGAGATTGAACAAGACAGAAATTACTTTAAAATGCTAAAGTCGACAGAATAGCATGCTGCATAATATAGATCACATTAAAAGATAATTGAAGAATCATAACTGAAGTGTATCCTGATTCCCTTCTACCTCTTACTGAATGTTGGGAGACCAAAAGAAAGCCCTCTAAGATGGGATGACATTAGGTATTACCAGTACAATTTGAGGAATATGGCATCCAAGCTCCTCCACAAAGACTGCTTCTGATGAAATTCATTTGTTCATTTATTTATCTGGCTGCCCATCTCAAGTTCATGATAGTGGACAGCTAATAATAGTGAACATTTATGTAGAAACAAGCAAAAAAAACCCCTCATATTAAAACCTTATAAACACAGGATTAACATTAATTAAAGAAATAGAAGAATACGGGGAGTTGGCAGGCCTGAAAATTAACAAACAAAAAACTGAATTATTGTGTAAAAATATGATATTAAATCAAAAGATAAATAT
>QLTV01003971.1:671087-689003 GCA_003457575.1 Thermophis baileyi
TTCCTGATTGCTTATTTGTACCCTATGACCATCATTAGGTGTTGTACCTTATGATTCTTGATGAATGTATCTTGTCTTTTTATGTACACTGAGAGCATATGCACCAAAGACAAATTCCTTGTGTGTCCAATCACACTTGTCCAATAAAGAATTCTATTCTATTCTATTCTATTCTATTCTATTCTATTCTATTCTATTCTATTCTATTCTATTCTATNATATACTGTACTAGAAACATTTACAAACTTAGCTTTTCTTTTATGTACACTGAGAGCATATGCACCTAGACAAATTCCTTGTGTGTCCAATCACACTTGTCCAATAAACTATTCTATTCTATTCTATTCTATTCTATTCTATTCTATTCTATTCTATTCTATTCTATTCTATTCTATTCTATTCTATTCTATTCTATTCTATTCTATCCAAGAAGTGCAGTAAACAGTAGGATGGTTTTTAAATAAGTGAAATTCTCATAAGATCACCAAACTTTTCAAGATAAAATAAGAATAGAATAGAATAATAACAGTTGGAAGGGACCTTGGAGGTCTTTTAGTCCAACCCGCTGTTTGAGCAAGAGACCTATATCATTTCAGACAAATGGTTGTCCAGTCTCTTTTTGAAAACCTAAAGTGATGGAGCACCCACAAGTTCTGAAGGCTGTTCCATTGGTTGAGTGCTCTCACCATTAGGAAATTTCTTCTTAGTTCTAGGTTGCTTCTCTCATTGGTTAGTTTTCCTCTGTTGTTTCTTGTCTTGCCTTCTGGTGCTTTGGAAAATAGTTTCACCCCCTCATCTTTGTAGGAGTCTCTGAAATATTGGAACACTGCTATCATGACTCTCCTAGTCCTTCTTTTCATTAGTCTAGACATACCCAATTCCTATAACTGTTCTTCATATGTTTTAGTCTCCAGCCCCAATTATTCTTGCTACTCTTCTCTGCATTCTTTCCAGAGTTTCAGCATCTATGATGACTCCCCCAGATACTTTTCCAGATGTCAGGTAAGAGGAGGATGAACCAGTTCTGGGCACGCCTGGAGGGGAGTTGGCTCCAAGCAGCCATTTGAGAGGGATTTGGCTGAAGCACAGCTGCAGCAGGACAGCCCTGAAGCTTCAGGTGGGGAAAACACGCAAGGTGCAGCCAGTCAGTAATGAGGAATAGGAACTGCCTTCTGCACTTGATCCAAGAACAGAGAAAAGGCAGGAGCAGTGAAAGTCACCCCGATTACTCACAAGGTGGCAGCCTTGCCCTTCTTGATGGGTGGCCTCAGAAGCTGGTTATTTAGCACAGCAGACAGATGGAGGCGATGCTGGGAACAAGGTATTCATTTCCTAGCTGTGTGTTTCCTGGTTCTTGTGATTCCTGCCTTGCTTTGGATTGACACAGTGCCTTAACTTGGATCGGGCCTTGTGAACTCTGGACTTTTCTTGTCTCATGAATCTCTTGTACTGGGGATTTAATTTTGCCTGCTGGGTTAATCTTGATTGGGAAACTTTCAAGTGCCTTGTGGGCTCATTGGCCATTGCTCTGTGGACTAGCATTGGTCTGCTTTTGGCTGGAGTTAATTGGGACAGTTCTGGACTTTTGGTGAAGGGAATTGCTGGGGAATATTAATAAACCCACTAAACCACTGTTACGTGTATGTGTGAGTGAGTGGGATAGCACAGCATTTTTTTAATATTGTGACCAGAACTAGATGCAGTATTCCAACAACTGTCTTACTAAGGCTTTGTAAAGTGGTAGTAGAACTTCACGTGATCTTGATTCTATCTCTTTATTAATGCAGCCTAGGATTTCAGATAGGAACATGTAAACTATCAGATGTGAAATAACCAAATCTTATGTCATTTACAAATCTCTTGGATATCTCTTCCATAAAATCTTATGAGATTTTGGCCATTTTTAATTTGAATTTCAGGGTATCAAAAAGCATTGTGTGAGATTTCAGAATGATAATCAAAGTCAACCACTGCCCTAACAACAGAATTTATTGTCTCAGCAACTGTGGAAAAGAAATTACATGTTTGCTTTACATCTTGAGATTGCCTTACATCTTGTGCTTCAACTAGTTTTATAGCCATTAATTTCAATCAATCCAAGATCTTCAGTGTCCTCATGAAGCACACAAAAAAGTTGTTGAGTTCTGTAACATTTTTATTTCTAAAAATGTCTCTGAGACCTCAAACGTGATAGACAGATTTCTTCCAATTTTTATAGAAGAGATGTCAAAAACTCTATTCTCCTTTTACATTGTTTTTATTTATTTATTTCGAAGCAGAGTTGAACTGAAGGACTCTTGAAAGACAGGACTGCCTCCTGACAGCTTTCAGACAAAGAAAATATCTGAAAGTTGGCATGTGGCCAGTCAAGAACACATGAGAAGATCATTTTGTAACACAGATTTTGATTCAAAGTTTTTTTTTTTTAAAAAAAGCATTAATTAATATTAACTGATGCAAGTTTTATAAACATTCATTCTGCTGTATAAGAGTATTTTTTAATATGACTCTGGTGGTATATAAAGATGATAATAAATAGAAAATAAAATAAAAGGTTTGTCACTTTGGGCAACTCATTTAATAATTTATTTCTATTTCTAAGTCTTTTGATATGAAAGTGTCTTCTAACACGTTGCCATAGCTATAGTAACATAGCAGCAGTAACATAAAAAAATATGCATTGTGACAACACAGTGCAAATGACACAATTACATTTGTATTATGGGGACCACCATAGAACATCGTTCATTTGCATAAGTCTTCTGAAGATAGCAATAGCAATAGCACTTAGACTTATATGCTGCTTTACAGTGCTTAACAGCCCTCTCTAAGCAGTTTACAGAGTCAGCATATTGCCCCCAACAATTTGGGTCCTCATTTTACCCATCCTCGGAAAGATGGAAGGTTGAGTCAACCTTGAGCCAGGTGAGATTTGAACTGCCAAATTGCATGCAGCCGGCAGTCAGCAGAAGTAGCCTGCAGTACTGCACTCTAACCACTGTGCCACCATGGTTCATGCATGTCCCATAACCCATTTGTCTATTGCTTATATTTCTACATTGGTGTATCCTAATCAAATGTGTGATATATGTTCATGAACAATTAGAACAAATAACAATCAGAAATGCATTGTCAGGATTGACAGAAGAATAAATTTTGATTGCACTCATTAGTTATTTGAAGGGGGAAGGGAGATTGTGTTCCAATAAATTTGTTTCCAAAATCTGAAGCAATAATGATTGATACTAACTCTGTGGTAAGAGCACCTGGTGTGCTTTTCATGTTGAGGTTATGTAAAATTTATTTCCAGAAATCTGGTTATCCAGAAGAGCAAGTCCAAATTAATCTTGAATCCAGGAAAGACCTGCAATAATTTATTATTAATGAATGTAGGGTTGAAATATGTATTTTAATTATTGTTACATTTTGCATTTATCTTCCTTCTGAAAATACTTTCTTTAGCAAGATCCTGGGCATCTTTTTAATAGTTTTTTTTTTTAAATACAGGCTAACAGAGAATTGTAGCTGGATGTGAGGTATCATTTCAGATTTCAAGAATCAGGAGTAATTTGACAGCAAACTGACTTAGGTGGTTACAACTGGGAAACACAAACATTGATGATTTTATACAGCTTTCTAAAGGTACACATTCAGTTAAAACAAATTACAGCTGTGAATGAAATTAGCTATACTCATGAAAGCCAGCATGGGGCACATTGGAAACGCCACAATGATTTAATGAGAATTTGCAATGTTGAACCAGAATGTAATTTGATTCACCCACTATAGCAGAACTCCTCTCCCATTTCTGTTCACAGAAGCAGATCTATGCATCAAAATTACATAAATGAAAAAAAAATCAGCTTTCAATGTTGTGCCTACATAATTTTGAAGAAGGAAAATTAATAAAATCTTATTTTTTCTGTCTATATTTGCCATTTTTAATTGGTTCAAATTATAGAAAGATACTCAAACTAGCTAGTCTCACTTTTTAGATTTGTTCTATTGACTTAATCAATTGAAATTGACAGAACCATCTTTCTAAGCACAGTTACTGAAGTGTACATTCTCTTCAATCCAGTAATACCCATTTCTTATGTTATAGTTTTAATACAAGGAAGAAACAAAAACTTTAGTTTTGAATTTGAAGTTCAAGCCATCCAGAAAATATGCACAATCATTTCAAATGCCAAAATAAAATAGGAATCTTAACACTCATAAAAAAGATATAGTTGAACTGAGCTTGATTATTTGGGGGCTTATCACTCAGTATTTAGACCACAGATAGTAACACTGATGATTTAAAAGATGATGCACTGATGGGGAGAGAAATTTCGAAGCAAAACTCATAGGCGAACTCATTATATACCAAATGCAACCTTTAATCCAGTCAGCATAACCAATAGTGAGAAGAAATAAAATTTCCCTATAAACTTCAGAATGCATTTCTCCTATTGGGAGTATTTGAATAGAGTTGAACATTGTGATCCATAGGTAGGTGTGTATAAGACACTCTTTTTAAACCAGGTACACTCCAAAGAATTTGGGGTTGCATCTCCTATAATTCTCACTCAGTTTGGTCAATGTGTGAGGGAATAATATATCCTAGAGTCCCACAATACTCTTATCATTGATCTAGGGAACTGAAAATTCTGGGATTTGTATTTTAGTGTAGCTGGAAGATGTCAGCTTGAGAAGAAACCGAAGAGAGACTGACAGCTGCGAACAGAGATTTGGAAGAGGCAATAACCCATTTAGAATTAGAGAGATCTGCCTTCTACTTAAGATTTCAAAATAATACAGAGACAAGAGAAGAGGATCTACCTAAACTAATGACAGAAATATTAGCCTACTCACTGCAATTGGACAAAAGTGAATTGAGGAATAACATTGACAAAATATATAGGGTGCATACGAATTATGCAAGAAGACACAGACTACCACGTGAAATAAATATAAGATTTGCGAAAAAAGCTGTCAGGGATGAAGTCTATAGAAGAACGAGGGATGACCAGTTGACCTACAAAGGAAGAGAGGTCATAACCCTTAAGCAGATATCAAAGAGAATCAGGGAAAAAAGAAGGAACTATCAATTCCTCGCAACACAATTAATAAAATGTAAAACAATGTTCCGCTGGCTGATACCTGAAGGTATGCTAATAACCTGGCAGGACAAGAAAATAAGGATTGACACAATAGATAAAGCCCAGGAATTTTATGAATGCTACATAGAAGAAGAACTGGACAGTAGAGAAGAGTTAGAAACCAAAAGCCAGGAGGAGCAACAGTCAGAGGAAAAGGAACTAGAACAAGACACAAGAGAGAGGAGTGATACAGAAGCTCAAGAAAGAGAAGGAGCGAGGACAAGAAATCAAAGGGAAACAAGACAAAAGAAAGGAAAAAGGGCGACAAACAAGTAGTGGAATGGAGGAAGAAGTGAAACTACTATCAGTCAACATAAATGGATTAAATTCACCGATAAAAAGAAGACAAGTAATTTCCAAACTCCAAAAGCATAATATGGATATTACATGTCTACAGGAGGTTCACATTAAAAAAAGGGAAAGGTAACCTCCTGGAAGCCCCCAAATTAGGTAAATTATTTCTGGCCTTAGCTGAAACAAAAAAAAGGGGGAATTGCAGTTTATATAAAAGACTGGTTAAAACCTAAACAGATACATGCGGATGATGAGGGAAGAATGTTACCGATTGAAGTATTAATAAAACAAAAAAGAGTATTAATTGCAGTCATATATGCACCAAATATTAAACAGAAAGAATATTACAGTAAACTACATAAGCAAATTGTAGAATTGGAATTGGATAATATATGTTTACTGGGGGATTTCAACGCGGTGGTAGATCCAAAAAAAGTCTACAAAACAGGAGGGGGAAAAATCATGAAAGGAGAACATTACCAAAGAGTTTCTTTCAAATGATTTGAGAGCTAAGCTTAAAAGATGTGTGGAGAGAAATTAACCCACAAAAGAATCAATATACATACTTCTCCAACCCACACAATTCGTGGTCCAGGATTGACATGGTTTGGATGGACCCAGAAATTGAAAAGGATGTAGAGGAAGTAGAAATAAAACCGAATATTTGGGCAGATCACAATCCGTTAATAGTTAAATGGAAAGGGGAGGAAAAAAGGAAAAAGATGGACCATGAATCAAAGGGTGGTGAAAGAAAAAATTGTGTTCAATATATAGAAAAAGAATTAGTGTTTTTTCTAGAGGAAAACTGGAATGAACAGACAACTATTCAAAACCTATGGGCTACAACTAAAGCCTATGTCCAGGGCCTTACAATGGCATACACAATACGAAGAAATAAAAACAAAAGGAAACAATATACAGAACTGCAAGAGAAATTGGGAAGGAACGTTGGTTCTTACCTGATATGTTCTTTCTCGGTGCGCTGCAGGAGCAGCCACGTGTGGGTATTGACTTCCATCTTCCCGGAGACTGAGTTGTAACAATTTTCTGGTCACGCCCCCTCTGCTCGGCTGAGTCCTTCAGTTTTTGCGATGAAGGCGTAGATGTCCAAGAGAACAACCTGTAATAGAGCTAACCACCCCGGACACAGGGCTGGACTAAAGAATAGGGAGGGTGTGGATGCTCCTGCAGCGCACCGAGAAAGAACGTATCAGGTAAGAACCAATGTTCCTTCTCCGGTGTGCTGCTTGGAGCATCCACGTGTGGGACATACCCAAGCTAGGTCCCCTGGGGCTGGGAAATATTCAGGTCCCTAGAGGAAGGGGTAGAAACGACTCTTTGGAGAACCCTCTGTCCGAAGGATGCCTCAGCCGAGGCATAAATGTCAATCTTATAATGGCGAACAAAGGGAGAAGGGGATGACCAGGTGGCTGCCCTGCATATATCAATAATGGAAGCTTGAGTAGACCAAGCGGCTGAGGTGGCCGCACTCCTAGTGGAGTGGGCTATAATATGCCCCGGTAGTGGGGTGGCCTTCAGTTGGTAAGCCGTGCCAATACACGCTTTCAGCCAACGCCCAATAGATGAGGAAGTGACTTTTCTGCCCATAGAAGAGGGCTGAAAATAAACGAATAGGGCTTCTGATCTACGGAATGTCGCCGTTCATTTGATGTATCTGCGGAGGGCCCTCCTAACGTCCAAGGTGTGCCATCGTTTCTCCCGGGGATGGGTAGCCCCCGGGCAGAAATCAGGCAGAATATCCTCCTGGGCCCTGAGTTCACCTTGGGTAGGAAGGAAGGATCCAGCCGCAGAACGACCCTGTCTGCATGAAAGATACAAAGGTCTTCCCGCACTGACAGGGCAGCCAATTCAGAAATCCTCCTAGCTGAGGTGATCGCCATGAGGAAGGCGACTTTAAGGGTCAGTAGCCTTAGACCAGGGGTTTGCAACCCGCAGCTCTGGAGCCACATGTGGCTCTTTCATCCCTCTGCTGCGGCTCCCTGTCACTCAAAATATGCGTCACAACCGCCAATGTGCGACACCCGCCGGCATGTGATTTATTGAGCTTTTCGATCCATCTTTTTTTTCCGGAGTTTTTTTCCGGTGTTTTTATTGCATGCAGAAATAAAAACATGTTTTCTCTGTAGCAGGTCATTGATTTCATAAATGCAACACACTATAGTTTTTAATACATAGCATAAAGGTAAAAAAGTGATATATGCAGTGTTATCTTCATTTTAGATGTCAAAAGGGTTTTGTGGCTCCCGGTGTTTTCTTTTCTGTGGGAAACGGGTCCAAATGGCTCTTTGAGTGTTTAAGGTTGCCAACCCCTGCCTTAGACTAATGGTTCTCAGTGGCTCGAAGGGAGGAGCTGTGAGCGCCTGAAGAACTAACGTAAGGTTCCAGGATGGATAGCGGTGTACAACAGGTGGCTTAAGGTTCCCCGCCCCTTTAAGAAAACTTCATATCCTAGAGTGATGACTAAGGGGTTGCTGACTGTCACTTGTTGGTACGGTAGACAAAGCAGCCACCTGCCTACGAAGGGTGTTGGGTGACAACCCTTTTTCCAACCCCTCCTGCAAAAAGTCCAAAATCGTCAGGACGGATGACATGGTCGGTTCAATGAGTCTCTCAGCACACCAACAGGAAAAGGCTGCCCAGGTGGCATCATAAATGCGGTTCGTCGAGGGTCATCTGGAGGCCTGGTTGGTTTGGATCACCTTGTTGGATAGGTGATCCCTCCTCAGGAGGTCCATCTCAAGTGCCAGATGGTCAACTGCAACCATTGTGGCTCTGGGTGCAGCAAGACCCCCTGGCTGAGAGAGATCCTGTCCTTGGGAATCCTCCAGGGCCTTGACATCGAGAGACTGACAAGGTCCACGAACCAGGGGCGTCTGGGCCAATGTGGGACAATGAGAAGAACCTCTGCCCTTTCCTCTAACACCTTCCTGATTACCCTCGGGATGAGGGGGAGGGGTGGGAAGGCGTAGAGTAGCGAAGGGCATTGACCTGTTCTGCCCCCGGTTCTGGGAACCTGGAAAAGAATCTCGGGAGCTGGGCGTTTGATGGATGAGTGAATAGATCCACTATCGGTCTGTCGAACCTCCGACACAGCTCCTTGAAGAGATCCGGATGCAGGCGCCACTTGGACTGGTCGATTGTTGTCCTGCTCAACCAGTCCACCTGCAGGTTCGACGTTCCGGAAATGTGCTCTGCTCTGATGGAGAGCGAGTTCCTCTCCGCCCAGCTGCCCAGCTTCTCCGTTTCGGTCATAAGAAGTCTGGAGCAAGTGCCCCCTTCTCGATTTATGTGGGCCTTTGCGGCCACATTGTCCGTCAAGATAAGCACATGGCAGTTCTTGACCTCCATCTGAAAGTGTCGCAGCACCAGGTGGACAGCTCATAACTCCAGCCAGTTTATGCTGTTCAATAAGTCCGCTGGGGCCCACCTGCCCTGGACTATCTGATCCTGAAGGTGCACGCCCCAGCTGAACAGGCTGGCGTTCAGCGTGATCGTTGTACGTTGAGGCTCCTTGAAGTCGCAACCAACCTTCATGGTGTCTGATATCCGACAGGTCAGGGAATGCAGGACCCATGGCAGAAGGCGCACCAACCGCTTGGAATTGCCCCTGCTGGCTCTCTGATGTGGCAACAAGTACCACTGGAGAGTCCTGGCATGCAGGCGCGCCCAAGGTGCAATGGCGATGCAGGAGAGCATCTTTCCCAACAAACAAGTCAGCATGGCCAGGGGCACCTTTCAAAGTGTCCGGACCTGGCCCACCAGAGACCGTATGCTGTCCTGACAGTCCTGGGAAAGGTGAACCTGGCACAACTTGGAGTCTATCACGGCCCCCAGGTGAAGGAGGCGCATGGTGGGAATCAGATGACTTTTCTCCATATTTACCGAAAACCCGTGGAAGGGTTCGGATAACTGTCTGCAGGTCCACCGTCCCTTGGAGAGGGAAGACGATTGTATTAAAATACCGTCTAGGTAGCACTGCATTCTGATGGGCAGTGCTCTGATGGATGCTGCTACCGCAGCTAGGAGTTTGGTAAATGTCCTCAGAGCTGAGGAGAGACCGAAGGGCATAGCCCTGTATTGATAATGATGCCCGGTGAACAGAAACCTCAGGTACCTTCTGTGATCGGGGAGGATAGGGACATGGAGATAGGTCTCCTTGAGGTCCACTGATGTCAATAAGTCCCTCTCCCAGATGCAGCCCAAGATGGATTGTAGGGACTGCATCTTGAAATGCCGGTACGTCACATGGGCCTCTTGAGGTCTAGTATGCCCCTCCAACCCCCCGAATTCTTGGGAACGAGGAAAAGGATTGAATAAAATCCTGTTCCCTCCTGGCCCTTGGGAACCTGCTCTATAGCCTGGATTTCCAGGAGGTGCTGGATCTCCAGTTCCATCAGCAGTCTCTTTTGAGAGTTCCTGGGCACAGGGCACTGAAGAAAGCAATTGGGGTGGGGGATATGAATTCTAGCCTGAGGCCGAGTCTTATGGTTCGAAGGACCCAGGCATCGGAGGTGGTCTTTTCCCATTGGCCTGCGAACAGTTGTAATCGTCCACCAATGGGAAGGTGGGCCTGATAGTCACTTGCCCCTATGGGAGGATCTGTTGTAGGCCCCTCGAAAGGGCCGTTTGGCCGGCAGGTTACATCGGACCCTATCTCAGGAGACAGTCCTGTCCTGTGGACGTTCTGAGCCTTGCGCATAAGGGCGTTGGTACTGCAATGCATAGAAGTTAGACTCTGAAGAATGAAAAAACTGTCTTTGGAAATAGGACACGGCGCTGTGGTCCGCCCACCTATGCTGGGATGGCATGACCTTCCTCTTATCCTTGTTCTCAGTGAGAATCGGATCAAGAGCATCCCAAAAAGATTTGCCCCCTTGTAAGGTGCTGAGGCTAACCGCCATTTAGAGCGCAAGTCAGCCTGCCAGTGGCGGAGCCACAGGGGGCGGCGGGATGTCACATTTGAGGCTAGCGCTCCAGAGGTGAATTTTGCCGCGTTCAATGTAGCGTCGGCAGAGTACTCGGTGGCTGCTAAAATCTTATTAATATCATGGTGCAGCCTAGTGTCTTCAGAAGGCAATCTGGCCTGCAATTGGTGAAGCCATATTAAGGTAGATCGGTTAAAGAATGAAGCCACTGTGGCTGCCCTGATTGCCCAGGCAGCCGCTTGGTGGGTTTTGCGACATGCCATTTCAGCCTTCTTCTCCTCCGCCTTAAGGGCCTCGCAGAAATCTGAGGGCAGGAATGCGAGAGATGACATAGACACCACCGACTTGAGGAAGCTGTAAGAGCTCCTCCATATCGTGGCCAGTGCTGCAGAGCTTCTTGTCAATGCCACTGCATGCAGCAAGAGAACTGGGATTGCTCCACTGATGTTGCACGACATCAATAAACAATTGAGGAGAGGGAAGGGTGATCTCATCAACAGACGGTTCCAAAAACAATCCATCATGGGTGTCTTGCTGCGATTGAGCCTCTAAGGGCACGGGAGGAACCCCCATGTTGGCCGAGGCCTTAGCCTTGTACAATAGTGATTTGAATAAAGGGAGGCAGAACAAGCCCATGAAGGCGGGTTTGTCTGGTATGATCCCTTCGTCCGCTGACAGTTCCTGATCACCCACTTCCTCATCCCCCATGATGGACTCCTCGCTATGCCCCGAATGTGGAGGGGATAGGGCCCCCTGCGCGATGGCAGGCGCGTGGGGGGTTGAAGTTTCAATCGATATGACTGGGACTGAAGAAGAGCCTGCTGGTTAAGGCCCGATGTAATCCCTTGGGAGATGGCCTGCGCAATGATGTCTTTTAAATCCTGAGACAAAGCGGGCCCCTGGCCCTCCCCAGAGCGGAGCCCCGCTGACGTTGGGGTAAATGTCGCCTCAGTGGCTAGGCCCCTATCTGAGGCTGCTGGCTGAAGTGCTGCACCCGAAGTGCATGCCAGGGGAAGAAAGTGTTCCTTGTGGTAGGGGGGAGGAGGGACAAGGGATTCCTCCAGACCCTCAGGTGGCCATCCCAGGTGGCGTTCCCCAAAGGATTGGGGAGAGAGCTCAGGGAGCAGAGAGCATGAGGCCACCTCCAGATTGATGTCCCCAGGCTGTGGCCTAGCTGTTTCAGCCAGCTTGGAAGCCTTGGCAAATTGGCATTCCAAGGCTCGTTGACGCCTCTCCGCATCCTTTTCCGAAGCTGAGAACCCCCTGGCTGGCATGGGGGTCTTAGGCCTGCTATGGCTGGCCTCGCCCCTAGATGATGATCTAGATCCCTTGGAGCCCTTTTTTTTAGCCCCCTGGATCTCACCAGCTTCACTCGAAAAGATTCGGTCTGCCATCTTGACCATGAATCTTCCCGCCAACTCTCCCCTCAGCGTCGCGAAGAAAGGCTCGTAGCAGCCGTCCCAAGTGATCCTTAGACGTGATGAAGGCAAGCGGTAATGCCCCATTACAGGTGCGAAAGGTGGAGCCCCACCTTGTAGGTGCCGAAGTTAAAAAAAACGAATACTGGAATGGCGACTCCCAGCTGACAGTCAGGACAAAATGGCGCCTGGGGGAGAAATGGCGGCTTGAAATAATCACTGCAGTCCCAGCGAGTATTCAGCTGGACGTAGGACACGGGGCAGCCCTCCTCAGAGTATGGCGCAATTATAGAGCCAGGAACTCCGGAGCCACTTGTCGGGTGGGAAAAAGGGATCTTCAGGTGGTGGCGATTGTCCCGGTGGACCAGGGAAAGACCAGCACACACACCAGCAGCTTAATTCAAAGGAGGCAGACACCCGCAATGTCGGGGAGTCCCTTAGTTAGGATTGACCCTGGAAAGCTGCCACCGTAAATTTGCTCGTGGGTGGAGGCGGCCGCTCCGGACAAGCCGGATTGGGCTCGCTCACTCACCAGCAGCAGCGGGCATTTGAAGCAGCCAGTCTGCTAACTGCGATGATCCTGCCTGCTCCTATATCTTCCCCACCGTGATCCACAAAGCCACAAAGAAAAAAAAGGCAGACAAAATCCAAGTGTAGGAATTCGACTACTATCTGCTCAGAGAATGAGATAAAACATCTCCTAGGCACGACTGAGTCATAAAAACTGAAGGACTCAGCCAAGCAGAGGGGGCATGACCAGAGAATTGTTACAACTCAGTCTCCAGGCAGATGGAAGTCAATACCCACACGTGGATGCTCCAAGCAGCGCACCGGAGAAAATTAGAATACAAAATGCAGAAAGAGCCTCAAAACCAGGAAATTAGGAAAGAAAAAGATATAATTAAACATAGACTAAATTTAATCACACAAGAAGAAGTGGCCCAAAAAATTAGGTCAAACAGACAAAACTATTTTGAAAATGCTAACAAACCGGGGAGATGGTTGGCCTATAAATTAAAAAAAAGAAAAAGAAAAGAAATTAATACAACAACTTGAAGATGAAAAAGGGATGACACACCACCAGAAGGAAGAAAAAAAATATATAGCAGTATGATACTTCCAAAATCTGTATAGTCGAGAGAATATAGAAGAAGACGACATTAAAAGATACCTACAACAGAGAAACCTCCCAACCCTACCAGAAACAACAAAGGAAATATTAGATGAGAAAATAACGATGTTAGAATTAAAAAGGGCAATTCAAAAACAAAAAAGCAATAAAATACTGGGCCCGGACGGAATCCCAGCAAAATTTTATAAAGAACTGCAAAAACCATTGGAGAACCTATTACTAGAAACATACAATGAAGTACTAGAGTGAGCTAAGATACCAAAATCCTGGACGGAAGCACTCATAACCCTAATTCCCAAAGATAATGCGGAAAGACAAAAAGTCCAAAACTATAGGCCAATCTCACTGTTGAATACTGACTATAAGATATTTATGACAATAATGGCAGAAAGAATGAAAAATATATTGAATGAAATCATACACTCAGATCAGAACGGATTCTTACCCAACAGGCACATAAAAAATAATATAAGAACGATAATGAATACATTAGAATATTACAAAATACATTCAGAAAAACAAGCAGCATAGATATTCCTTGATGCACAAAAAGCATTCGACAACTTAAATTGGGACTTTTTAATTAATCAATTAGCCGTAATGAACTTTGGTGATAAATTTATTAGAACAATCAGAGCAATATATTCAAACCAGACGACAAAAATAATTGATTGAACGGAGAAACAACAGAAGGCTTTAGCATTACAAAAGGGGTAAGACAGGGATGCCCTCTATCCCCACTGCTATTCATTTTCTCAATAGAGACACTGATGCAACAAATTAGACAGAACCGGGAGATAAAAATTAGAGCACAAGAATATAAAGTACAGGCCTTCGCGGACGACCTAGCATTTATTATAGAAAAGCCTCTAGAGATGGGATTAGCACTATTACAAGACATAAATCAATTTGGCAAAGTGGCAGGGCTTAAAATAAACAAAGAAAAAACTAAAATATTAACCAAGAATTTAACTAAAAGACAAAATGAAGAATTAGAAGAGAAATTGGGAATTTTAAGAGCTAAGAAAATTAAATACTTGGGAATATGGCTATCGGCAAAATGTAGCACGATAAAAGAAGATAATTATAATAAGTTGTTAAGACAAAAAGATTTGGAAAATTTGAATAAATTATAGATATCACTAATTGATAGAATATCAACAATTAAAATGAACATATTACCCAAATTGCTGTACCTTTTCCAAACAATACTGATAAAATTAGAGAAGAAATTTTTTGAACAAATAAAATAATATCCAAATTTATATGGGCAGGGAAAAAACCGCGTATTCAATTTAAACTTCTGCAAGACAGTAGAAACAAAGGTGGCTTTGGACTCCCGGACTGGGAACTTTACTACCAGGCAGCCGCTTTGATATGGCTTAGGGACTGGATTCAAGTCAAAAATAAAAGAACATTAGCGTTAGAAGGCCACGACCTCCAACTAGGTTGGCAGTTTTCTCTGGGATGGAAAAAATAAATCACATTCATATTTCCAGAGGAACATAGTAAGGGATGCTCTGTTTAATGTCTGGGTAAAGATTAAAAAGAATCATTATACCAAAATTCCAAACTGGCTATCAACAATGGAGGCAATGACATACCCAAATAGTATTGATCTCAGCAAAATGGTAAGCTATTCAGAACTTTTAGATGAAAAAGGAGAATTAAAATCAGTTCAAGATTTGAAAAAGCAAGGAATAAATATAGATTGGTGTCCCTACTTACAAATTAAAACAAGATTTAAAAAAGATCGAGAACAATATGGCATTCATGTGAAACAATTGGAGCTGGATAAAATTTTATTAGGAACGGGGGGTGGGGAATGATTACAAAACTATACAACTTTTTACTAAGATTTAAAATGGAGGAAGAGACTGTAAAAAAAACAATGATTAGCTGGGCCAGAAACTTTGGTCATAATATAGAGTTAGAACAGTGGGACAAACTATGGGAAAGGAATTATAAATTTACGACAGCGGTGGCCTACAAAGAAAACCTCTACAAAATGTTTTATAGATGGCATTTGTCCCCAGTGAGATTGGCCAAAATGTCTCCAAATTTATCCCCCAAATGTTGGAGATGCAATCACAAATCTGGAACATTCTATCACATGTGGTGGACGTCAGGGGTGGGTTCTAACTTACCTCGCTGCCGGTTCGCTTCCTTCTGCGCCACGTGGCTTCTGCGCATGCGCAGAAGAAAAAAAAACAGAATTTTTTTTTGAAAAAATTCTCCCCCAAAATAAAAAAAAATTCAAAAAAAGGATGGCGGCGTCCATGGACCGGCACAGACCGAACCAGATCCATGATGTCATTGTGACATCACCAACAGGTCGCTACCGGTTTGGGCGAACCAGTCCGAACCGGGAGGAACCCACCTCTGGTGAACGTGTCCTACCACAAGGAAATACTGGTGCAAAATTCAGAAATGGCTGGAAGAAATCACAGAGCAAAAAACAGATTTGAAACCAGAATTGTTCTTATTAGGAATACTGGACTCAAAAATGAATAAAAAACTCCAATACATTACATTACATATACTCACCGCAGCTAGAATCACATTCACACAAAATTGGAAACAAAGTAACATACCCTCAGACGAAACAGTAATTAGGAAAATTCTTGAATGCGCAGAAAGGGACAAAATGACCATGGAGTTAAAAGAGACAGACGGTTCGGACTATTATGAAGTATGAAATAAAATGTACAGTTGGCTCGAAAGGAGAAATCAAAACAGGAAATGCTTAAATTAGTATTGACGAAACTTAAACTGAAGTAATTAAATAGTGTCAAACCTAGAGATGTAAATATAAATCTATATAAACTGTAGATATGAACAACTAGTATCATTATAATTGTTAAAATATATATTATAACATTATTATACTATTATTGATGTTGTGGCCTGCCAGCGACCCGTGCAGCTGGTTGCGGACTCCGACAGCGAAGAGGCTGTTGTGGTGATGCGCCAGCGGCCTGTGCAGCTGGTACCTGAGTCGGACAGTGAGGAGGTTGGTGAGGACTCGGTGCCAAAGGCGGAGATTCAGCCAGGGCCTTCAGAACCTCCAGAAGCTCCCATCAGTGAAGAGGAAAAAGAGGAGGAGCCTATTCTCAATGCACGGGCACGCAGAGCTGCCAAAAGGCAAAAATGGTTCCTCAGGAGGAGGTCTCCTCGGGAGTAAGGCTTGGGGCTTATTGGCCACGCCCCTAGCCTATTTAAGGGATGACGACGGTTGAAGTAATTTCCAGGAAACAACTCTTCATAATCACCTCTTGTATCGGATTCAGAAAACGTCTCTTTGGCTCTGGTTTTCCTGTGTTATCTGTTCTGCTAATTGCTTCTGGGCGTCTTGCCAAACCACAGTAAGATTACTGATATCGGAAAGACTATTGCATCAAGAATTGAGTTATTTTACCTTGGACTCTTGTCGGCTGTTAATGAATTTGAATTAACAGCCCTTGTTCATAAAAGACTGATTGAAACCGTATTTTTGTTTGAACAAACTACTAAGAAAGCGTATTAGTAGTCTTTATTTAATAAAATAAGGTTTGCAAGGACTTTGTGTGTGCTGCGTTCTTCGTGGTTCGTAGCTGGGGCAGAACAATTGAGAGGTAAATGGACAGGAAGGTAATATAGAACAGAGAATTACAAAAGCAAATTATGTATGCTGATACGATAAGCTGTAAAATGACCTTAAATGATATGTATTGTTTTGTTATGGGGTTTTGTTTTGTTTTGTGGTTTTTTTTCTGTATTTGTGGTTGTTTTCTATGTTGTTTTTAAAGACAAAATTATTTAATAAAAACTATTTTTTTAAAAAAAGGAAGATGTCAGCTTGATGAGGAAAAATAAATATTTTGGCCACAGTTGCCAATACAAGATATGGAGGAAAGGTGGACACATTAGAAAATTAAGCCAAGTTTTAAGTTTGCTCTGAGTTTGTTCCTCTCCACAATAATATTGATATAATGCTAGTCTTATTCATCCAAGAAACTGGATCATTATCTGCTTTACAACTTGGCCCAAACCAGGGGTGGGTTCTAACTTACCTTGCTGCCGGTTCGCTTCCTCCCACGCCGCGTGGCTGCACGTGCATTGCGCGCCACATGGACGCGCCGCATGGGCACGTGCGTATGCGCAGTGCTGAAAATTTGAAAAAAAATTCCCCCCAAAAATCCCAAAACAAGATGGTGGTGCATGCGCAGTGCCAGGGACTCGGCTTCTGCGCATGCGCAGAAGAAGAAAAAAAGTAAAAAATTCCAAAAAAAAAATCCCCCAAATTTTTTTTTTCAAAAAAAAAAAGGACAGCGTCCACGGACCGGCACCGACAGAACCGGCTCCGTGATGTCACCAGCGGTTTCCTACCAGTTCTATAGAACCAGTGCAAACCGGGAGGAACCCACCTCTGGCCCAAACATGCAGTTATTTTGCTTGGAGAGCAGCAGAGAATGAAACATTCTGCAAAAATTCTGACAGACATTCTTATCACTATCTGGTGTGGACATCTAAATCCAAGAGGGTATTATATAACACCCAGAGGGTGTTAAATAAATATCTGCCTGGAGTAGACACCTGATAATTGTTATTATCCTAGATTTGGAAAATAATCATATTTTTGCAAATGCTGGCATTATTGCTTTCTTGACCCTCCATTCCAGGTGTTACTCTCTCACATTCTCACCAGTGGCTGTTTTTGAGGATTTTATTTGAAAGCAATAATTTTGTTTCTCAAAGAGTAAAAGGTAGTGGCTTTATGAAGTACCGATGACAGTAAGTATGCTAATAACAGGACAGGTATGATTCCTAATAGCTAGTTTTTACTCTTTTCTGAAAATTTAAATACCATTTGTTTTGATTTCTGGAATGGGAATAAGAACTCCAAGACCTTTCCACTATATTTATATATTTTAGAATAGAATAGAATAGAATAGAATAGAATAGAATAGAATAGAATAGAATAGAATGGAATGGAATGGAAT